>LPNX010814845.1:244758-305925 GCA_001517045.1 Pseudotsuga menziesii | reverse complement strand
ATATGTTATAACACACATATATATGTATAACACATAACTCTTGTCTCCTATTATAACACATAACTACTACACATAACTATAACACATGTCTTTTATAATTAGTATTTACATTAAAATTGTCTTAACATCAAATAAAGTTAGCATATGTTGTCCAAAGAAAACTAAAATAATGATGACGACGACGATGATGATGATCATGATGAGGATGATGATGATGAGGATGATGACGATGACGATGATGATGATGACGATGATGATTATGATGAGGATGATGATGAAATGTTGTTGTTGATGATGATGGTGATGATGATGATGATGAAGATTATGATGATGACGATGATGAGGATTATGATGATGATGATGAGGATGATGATGAAGATGATGATGATGGTGGTGATGATGATGATGATGATTGAGGATGACGATGATGATGATGAAGATGATGATGAAGATGATGATGATGATTATCATCATCATGAGGATGACGAGGATGATGATGACGAGGATGATGATGGTGATGATGATGTTGATGATGATGATGATTATCATCATCATGAGGATGACGATGATGATGTATATGATGAGGATTGTGATGATGGTCATGTTGGTGATGAAGATGATGATGACAATGATGACGATGATGATGAAGATGATGATAATAATGTGATCATTATAATTATGATGATGATGGTACCTGATAATGATTATGATGATTATGATGATGATGATGAGGGTCATGATGATGATGATAATGATGATGATCATGATGACACTTTTGATGATGATGATGACGATGATGCTAATGATGATGATGATGCTAATGATTATGATGGTGCTTACGAAGATGATGATGACGATGACGATGTTGATGATGATGATGATTATGATGTTGATGATGACGATGGCAATGATGATGATGATGATGACCATAGCCTTATGATTATGAAGATGATGATGATGGTGATGATTCTCATGTTGGTGATGAAGACGACGATGAAGATGATGATAATGATAAGCGTGATCATTATGATTATGATGATTATGATGATGATGGTACCTGATAATGATTATGATGATTATGATGATGATGATGAGGGTCATGATGATGATTATAGTGATGATGATCATGATGACGCTCTTGATGATGATGATGATGATGATGATGATAATGATGATGACAATGATAATGATGATGTTTGTGCTAACGATGATGATGATGATGATATTGACGATGATGATCAACATGATGATGATGATGAAGATGATGGTGATGGTCATGGTGATGATGTTAGTAACTCTTTAAAAAAATAAGATAAAAGAATAGGTCTAATTAAATACTTACCTTTCAATATATTTCACCATCTTCTTCATCCAAGTCATCATATGTATCATCAGATCTAGAATCAACATTGTAAGGATTGGCCATATCATCATCGTCATCATCATCAGTTACGCTCATCGTGTCATCATCGGTATAATCTCCATTGGCATTGTCTGCTACATCATCTGATTCAACTATTTCTTGGACATCTTCTGTTAGATCATTATCATCACCTAACGCATGTTGATCATGCTCTTCGTCATCGTCTTCTTCTTCCAGAGAACCCTCTTCATTACCATCGTCTAGGTTGTACTTTACTGACATCCCCTTTGGATCATGTCTCACAACAAATGACCAGCCCACTTCACTTGGAACCTAGGTTTCGAGTAAAATACTTGTTCACATTGGCTTGGAAGAACATAGGGATTCGTTCTTGGCTCAAACAACCTTGTATTTACCATGGTAAATCCATTATAATGTTCAATAATAGTTCTATAGGGATCACGTTGATTCAATCGTAACCTATACCATTTGACAACGAACATAACTACCTTAAAGGATTTAAAGTCACACTGTATAATATCTTCCAAATACGCATAGTATCGATTTTTTGAGAGTTATGGATGTTTGTCGCTTCTAGATGAAACATTGGTCACCTCAAAGACTGCAGATATCCCACAATCTGATGTTTTCATTGTTTCATCCAATTTTTCGATCCAATATCTACCACCATTGTAGACCATAGCCTTATGGTGTTTTACCTGCAACAAGCAATACACGAAAATATTACATAATGATTCAATAGTTATGCGGCAATACATGGAAAAGAACAACATGTATGTTAAAATGTAATTTGCAAAATAAAAGATTTAGAGTGATTGATTAATATGCTTATCATTTTATCTTTTAAACCATATGCTAAATCGATTTCCCTTTCTGTAAGATTTCTATCTCCATTGCGATGTGCTACTTTTACCAATGAAGCCACACCTTCCCATGATATTCCATGACCCGATTGTTCGCATTGTTTAATCCATACCTTTATCCAGTCAAGATTGTTTGTGATGTATAAATGAATTGCATCCCATTCTTGACCTGCTTGATGACAATAATCATTAAAATGAAAGACAAGTGTAAATCTCATGAACAAAGTATATGCTCTTAATTGATGCAATTAGAATATGAACAAATAAACATCCACTAGCTAATAATTACCTTTCACGTTCCTTGATCTACCTTTCCCCTTCAGTTGCTCCCCTTCAAATTTGTTATTGGAGTCTGGATCACAAATGCGACGTAAATTGAGCTTTGACGCTAAAATAGGAATATATTCACTAACATACAACATGTTTTGGTATACCATATATCCTTCCATCATAGAACCCTCAACATGTGCTCGTTGTCTCACTAAACCCTTCATAAATTTCAAGTGTCTCTCAACCATCCATTAAAAAATGAGGTAATGTTCCTATGCATTAAAAAATGTCGAAGGTAGATGCTTATGCATTTCACAAATAAGACGAGGAATTTCTCTCCTCCAATACTTAATATCTTCTTTATGGATTTCTTTAGATGTCAACCATCTACAAGTGACGCAAACCAATAATGATATTTAACAAAAAAAACATTAAATTACATATCATGAAATGGTGCACAAAAAAACAAATATAAATTATACAGAGAATTAAAGAAACACTAAGAACATGTAAGTAATCACTAGTTACCTCATGTATTTACCAAGATTATATATAACTTGTTTGACATTGTTGTCGAAGTTGTCCGAGAGAGAGAGAGGCAGAACATATTGTATCAATATACAAACCATGCCATTTATTAAACAAAGAGTATACAAACAAGAAAAAAAATATACACAATAAAATGAAAAAATAAATTATATGGACATAACAATAATAATTACCTTGATGAAGACGTGCCAATCATGTGTTTTACCCCCACAAAATCACTTTTTTTTGTTATGATATTCTTTAAGTTCACACAAAATCCAGTGGGAAATTTAATTTTCCGCATTAATTCTTTGAGAACATTGTTTTGTTGCTCCGTAAACATCCATGGAATTGAGTTTATGTTAACTTGGTCTCCATTGATATGAAATTGGATGACATCTTTCATTGCATGGTTGCTTTCTTGAATGTCTTTGCAAGCTTTCACAACTTTATCTTTCTCCATCCTTAGCTCCAGTAGTCGCCATAATGTTTCAGTACCATTCTTTTCAATATGCATTGTATCAAACAAATGAGCAACTTGTAGGTGCTCATAGTAGGGAAACCTGTTGAATTGTATAGGATAACTTTTCATTCCTCGTGGAAGCCCATTAATGCCTTCATGATCACGATGGAAATCATGAATATTAGTTTATAAATAAATTACATCATGAATCAAATATAGCCACTACAATAAACAACTCGCAATAAAAATTAAAATACATAACAATTCATATACGATGATCCATACATACCATGATGATGATTTCTATTGTATTGCATCTTCCAAAGGTGAGGTGTCATTCTCTGTGGTTTTAATGTAGTCTCCTGCTTCCCATTGAAAATGTTTTTTTCGGCTTTTCTATACCTGTGATTCTTAGAGAGGAAATGCCTATACTCATCAAACACCTCCTTTCTTAAGCTTTTTGAGTGACGATATTTTATCTTAGGACCACAAACTAGACATGCAAATTTACCCTTTGTCTAAAGACCTACAATATATAGATATGGAATATCTATGTCAATTATAATGATATACAAACTATATTAACTAATCCATATAATTAAATGGAATAAAAGTAGAACTTAAAAATACAAACCACAAAATGAAGTTAACCCAGGGGCAACATGTATTGTCCATACAACCATTGCATGGAATTGAAATTGCCTTTGTCGTATTGGTCTAGATACATCATACATAGTGATTCCATTCAATAACTTCAGTAGCTCATCTATAAGAGGTTCGATATATACATTCATATCTTTGACTTGGAACTTACCTGATTGATTTGAATTACATATAAAATATATCATTATGAGAGCCATTAAGATATATAAAACATACACAAGAGCAAAATAAAATATATATATATGAAATTAGGAAACATAATACGACAAATGAGATGTCACAACTACATTAGAAATAAAACAGTTGTAGACACAAAATACTTGGAATAATCATCGACAACATTATGTGCTCCCTCTTTATTGACAACCATGGAGGAATGTTATTGTTGATAACAAAAATAAGCCACACCGTGTAAATGAATTTCATCTATGAAAATGGATTAACACCATCTGTTGCCAAAGAAATCCTAAGATTACGTGGTTCTTCTTTAAAGTGAGGCCACTTTTCCTCCATATCTCTAAAAGCAGAACCATCTACATGCATTCGGATAACATCATCTTGGCTTTTGTCCCTGGCATGCTAATCCATAAATTGCACTATGTTTTTGCACCTGAATAGTCGTTGCAAACGTGGAATTATGGGAATATAACGAAGAAAAAATTAACGAAGTTTGATTTAGAAACCTATATAAATTATTGGGGAAAAATGAGATCAATGAAGGTGCACATGTGGTATGTCCTAAGACCGAAGGAACATCATCCTATCTAACTAACTTGACCATGTTATGGAATCAATGGACAAGAGATATATATGAGAAATGTAATCTTGTTATGCATAGTAAAGGTATGGTCAAAGGTCTCCTTGATTGTCATAAAGAAATTGAATTGTGTGAATATTGTATTTATGGAAAACAAAATCGCATGAGGTTTGCATCTAGTGCTACTAGACCTATAGAAATACTGGAGTTAATTCATAGTGATTTGTTTAGACCAATGTCGATCCCTTCACTAGGAGGATCTTAGTATTATGTTTCTTTAGAGATCATTTCTCCAAAATGACATGGTTGTATTTTTTGAGGAAGAAATATGAAGTTTTTGGGAATTTTTGAGAGTTCAAAGTTCTTGTGAAAAGTCGGTCTTGTAAAAATATTAAGGTGCTGAGAAATAATAATGGAGGAGGATTTTGTGGAAAAGCATTCAACCAGTTTTACATACTGCATGGTATAGCTCGACAAAACACAACTCCATACATGCCTCAATAGAATGGAGTTGTTGAAAGAATGAATAGGACACTGATGGAGAAAGCAAGGAGTATGCTCAGTTGTGCAAGGATAACACAAGAATTATGGGAAGAAGCGATCGACACAACATGTTACCTTATGAATAGGTCGTTGTCAATATCTAAGGTAGACAAGACTCCTTATGAGGCATGGGATAGGAAGAAGCCATCTCTTACACATCTCAAAGTATTTGGGTACGACGTGTTTGTGCATTTCCCAAAGTAAAAGATAACAAAGCTCAATAACAAATCGTAGAAATGCATTTTCATTGGGTATAAGGATGGAATGAAAAGATATAAGTTGTGGGTCCCAGTGATGATGAAAGCAATTTATAGTTGAGACGTGATCTCTAGAGAAATTAGAGAAAATTATGAGACTGAATATGTTAAAAGATAAAAGGAATAATAAAAGAAAGAGTTTGAAATGAATGACAAAATTAGAGTCGACTGAACCCGATGATGAGGTGGAACAACAAAATTCAAATGTGAGGAGGTATGATCAATCATGAAAACAACTAGAAAGGTATAGTCCACCCAAATTTCTATCTACTTTTGTGTTATCTGTCATAGACCAATTATCCCAAGAAAGTACAAGGAGTGATTGACTTGAAAGAGAGCAGACCCTAGAAAAGGGCCATAGAAGAAGAGATGGAATCCTTGGAGAAAAATGAAACATGGGATCTAGTCACATTATCAAATGGAAGGAAACTCATTATCAAAGAGTGGGTATTCAAGAAAAAATTGAATGCAACAGGTTAGTTCCAGAAGTGCAAGGCTCGACTAGTAGCAAAAGGATTTTCTCAAGTCGAAGGAGTAGAAATTAGTGAAATTTTATTGCTTGTTGCTAAGTTAACTTCCAACGTACTAATGTATTTAGCTACAACATTTGATCTCGAGATAGAACAGATGGATGTAAAGACAACATTTCTTCATGGTTATCTTAAAGAATAGATCTATATGAAGCATTTTGAAGTTGTATAGTGGATGGAGAAAAGGTGATGGTCTGTAAGCTCAAGAAGTCTCTCTACGGGCTAGAGCAATCACATAGGCTGTGGTATCAAAAAATTTCCACGTATATACAACAACTAGGATTTCTAAGAAGTGCGAATCACTCTGTGTATTTGAAGAAAGCTGGTAATCACTTTGTATATGTGGCTTTGTATGTTGACGACATGTTCGGGAATAACATGGATCTAATAAAAGAGGCAAATAAAGAGTCAGATGCATGGCTTAAATGTGGTGGCTTCCTTAGGGAGCGATGCATGGTGTAAACGCTTACTTCTTGGTTTGTTGGTTTCTTTGTGCATGTTTTAAACGTGGACGACCATACCAAAGCTGGATATAACCAAGAACACCACACGTATTACGAATCCTTCAACATATGTCCTTAAGCTCCACCAAACTCAACAATTCATTAACTCGAACTTAATGCAATCCTAGCCATTACATTCAAATGACATCATATCGGTCCCAAATTTTAACAATTTCATGATGTTTTGGGAAGCTATCCTAGTGAGTAGAATATATGCATCGAGAATTACATAAGTAGACATGGCAATTAAAAGAAAATATTGCATGCCTAATTTGTAATTTGTTATTTGCTGACTATGATATGTCATTTTACAAGGATTGAAACTATATTAAAAGCCACATAAGCATCAAAGAGCACATATAATCACTCGGTAGCTTGAAGTACACTTAATCATATATCAAAAGCCTTGAAAAACACCTACCGCAACAAGTTTGAACTGCAACACCTAATTTGGTCTCCCACTCATTGTATTATTGTACACATAACAGCTAGTGTCTAGACAATTGTTCCGATGATGAGCATGTGGTATGTCATTATGTGTTTTGTATTGTAGGTCTTTCGAAGTGCAAATTCAAACAAATTTGCAAATACATTTCTACGCATCTACTTTAGTTTGATAACTATATTTTCTAAATTTGGAAAAGTAGATTCCACAACAGCAGGTGGTTATTCATGGTTCATTCTATTTGCATTGAGTTATGGTAATGTGATTTCATAACACCGTAATGATGCTTTAATAATACATGAATTCTCTAATAGCACAAAGTGATGTAGTGATGCATGGTGAAGTCTTGGAGATATTTCCCATGAAGTATGTGCAATTTGATGACGTGGTGTATTGTTCCTTTAATGCTCTGATGATAAGGTGATGATGATGGAGTTCTTCTTTTCGATAACTTGATGGAGCAATCTCATAGCCTCCGTACATGGAGAGAATAGGAGGTAGTTGTGTAGCCCATCCCTGCTGATGTAAGAGGGCTAAAAACCCTCTTTCACGCACATGGAAGTTCTAAGAGCTGGAGAATGACTGTCAGTACATTCCATTGTTATTTAAAATTTAAATTTTAAAATGAAATGACACAACTAGATTGGATAGATGTACTGATTTGATTTTGAAATTTATCAAATAATTTCCATAATATCTGTCAGAGAGCATTGGCTCGGCCTCGACTGAACTTCATTTCGAAAAAAAGACCCTCATCATTACGGTTTATCAAGCCTCGAACGCACTCTGCGTGCGCTTTCCATGCTCATGTGCGGGGCTGAGCTTATCTAGCATGTACATCCATGCTGGTTAAGCTAGCTCGCTGGCGTGGGTCTCCTTCAGGTCAAAGAGTTCATGGACGAAGTCCCTCTTGGATGCCATCTTTTTTTGAAACTTTTGAGTGCACTGTAGCCCAATTTAATGAGGGTTGTACCAAGTGGCTGCTTGGGCATCCCCTCAGCCGTCACCCATGTCCCGCGGAGCAGAGGGTGCCATTCCGGAGCTACTGTTATTTAAAATCAGGTTAGGAATTTGTTAGATTCTAGATGTTTATTTGCAAATTTCTCCATAGTTTGAAACATTAAAGAATATGCGGTCAAATAACTGTATTTCTATGCAGGGCAAGTAATTTGAAAGATGGCCATGGATCCTTTCTTGAGCACCATGCAACAACTGATCGGTGTGCCAAAAGATTTGGAGAGGCTTCTTATTTCCCCAACTCGCTCGTATGTGTGTGATAGTGAAGCCATGGCTTCCAATCTCGTGGATATTAAAGAATACCCCAGTTCTTACGTCTTTGTAGTCAACATGCCCAGCCTTAAATCCAGCGACATCAAGGTATCTCATAAACCTTAAATCTCCTTTAAGATCGTCAAAATTTTCCATGTTTTCTTTCTTTTAGTTTGGCCATCTGCCCTGGAAGGTTCAAGTGGAGGAAGAGAATGTTTTGAACATCAGTGGTGAGCGGAAGAGGAACGAGAAGGAAGAAGGGGAAGTGAAATACATTCACATGGAACGCAGAGTGGTAAAGTTCATGAGGAAATTCACTCTCTTGGCTGACTGCAACTTGGACTCCATCTCTGTCACGTGCCAAGATGGAGTGCTAACAGTCATCGTGCCCAAGATTCCCCCCGCCAGAGGCGAAGAAACCTAAGACGATTGAAGTCAAAATGGGATAAATCGTCCGTTGTGTATGGACAGCTCGAAATATTTGGTAGAAAATAACCAAAGGTGTTTATTACTTTGTTTTGCTTCATAACAACTTAGAAACGTAGCTTCTAAGGTACTCTCAGATGTATTAGAGATATTAACTCTATTTTTCTTTAGGTCTTCTTGTTTTCTACTACATTCCTTAGCTAAATGACCAAATATTTTGCAATAATAACATTGAGTTTTTAATTTTCCATACCTTCTATTATGCTGAAAACTTATGCCTGTTTGCCTTGAACCCAAAGGGTGTTGTTGTGGCTTGTCTTCTTGCTCCATGCTTGGCTTGTTCTCCCTTTGTGAGTTGTAGTTGTTGAATCTTCCCCTGCCTCTGTTATTTCTTCATTTACCTCTGCTAACATATGCTTGTGTCTTGAAGGCATGTTCAAGTGCTTCTTCTTCCCTATTAAGCCTTGATTCATAAGACGGTAATGATCATGCCAACTCATCGATTGAATATGTTGAAAAACCCTTAGATTCTTCATTGTAAACTAGCACCATACCAAATCTCTTAGTAAGGCTCTTAAGACTTTTTGAACTACTGTCACATCTTTCAAGTCTTCTCCATGGATTCTTAACCGGTTGACCATTGTCATTACTCTGGTAATAAATTAGTCTATTGTATCAGAATATTTCATCTTCAAAGTTTCAAACTCTGTTCTTAGATTCTGTAGCTTCACATTTTTCACCTTGTTTGTGTCTTAATATGCCTTCTTGAATATATCCTAAGCTTATTTTACAGGTTTAGCATTTGTCATGTTTGAAAAACTTGTGTCATTTGTACATTGTTGATTTTCCATAGTGCTTTAGATTCTATCTTTCTCTGTTCATTCAATTGTGCTATCTGGGAATTGGATATGGCCTGAATTGTTGCATGATCTGGTTCTGTGAACCCAGCTTCAACAGTGTCTTAATATTCTTGTGACTTCATGAATGACTTCATTGCGATTGACCAAAATTCATAATTTTTTCCTTTTAGAACAAGACCCTTAGAGTGACCCAAGTTACTCGTTGATGCCATTTTGTTTAAAGTATTAGAATTTGAAACTCCAAGCACGCGGGCTTCTTTTTATGGGCTCACTCTTTTTCTTTTACGGCTTTCTTCCAAATTTTTTATTTTTCCCTTTTTCCTTCTTTTTTTAAAAAATCAAATCATTTCCCTTTTTAAAGGAAAATGGTTGCTCATGAAATCCTTCCCAAAGAAAATGCAACTTTCACCCTTAACTATAATTAATCTTTGATTTTACAACAAAGATTCACAGGTCTTGTTTAGGAGGCTTGTAAATCACCCCTAAGGTTTGTGATTTACCTTTTCTATTTCTCCTTTAATCTAAAAACTTTCACTCATGCGACTTTACCAACATACACCTAAATTATCCTTCTTAAAACACAAGGCATACATAACTAGCACAGACTTTACGACATTTTTCCGACCCAAAATATAACTTACATCGCTCCTTGAATGTATGCAATTAATCTCAATCGTTGCTTTACCAAATTCAAAAGTAAATTATATCTTTTTATAAGAATTGCACATACCAAGTCTCGTCTGGTCACATCACTCCTCAAGTGTGAGCAATTGTTTTTAACCATCGATATCCAAGCGAGGATAAATTTTATTGCCAGGACCTATTTTCCCGACGATATGCACCGATNGGACGACCGGCCGCGTCGGATGTGACTGGTCACGCGCGGCCGGTCGTCCGATCGGTGCATATTGTCGGTTCACTAGTGAACACCAATTTTATTTTTCCATGAGATCTCATAGTTTTAATGGCTTCTGACACGTGTTTGTTCTTTCTTGGTTCAACCCTAGCACTTTTGAAACAAACTTGTGAAATTGCGGTGATGCTGAACCAGGTTCAGTTTTGCATCTTCTCATTCTATAGGCTTTTAACATTTTGTAAGAGAGAGGGTTGACATATATCGGTATCAGTGGGTATTCAATGTTTAGCATAATGTATTTTAATAACGATATTTTAAATTACATGGTCTTTGCGTAGTGATAAATAAATAACAATACCCAAATATACATTTAATGCCACCTCGTAATATAGATAGGTGATTATTCATCAAAGTTTTTCAATATGCTCATCTCTTATCGATTCAATAAAAATATTTTACTGAAGAATTAAACTAAATAGAGTCAGATTGCTTAGTTACAGTAATTACAATACGTAATTGATCAAATCACTTAGCAGAATTATCCATTAAGCTACAAAGCATTTAATGGGGCCGCATTTGCTGATGCAGCAGGTTTGCTGACCATTGGATCTCTAGCAGTTCAAGATCCAATGATCATCAAGATTGTTGCAGCCGCATTAAATGCTATGTAGCTCAATGGATAGTTCTTGCCTCAAATTCAATGACTATATAAGACGACGATAAATACTCAGCCTGATGCAGAGCATTCAATGTGCCTGCAGCAGGCATCCTAATGGTTGGATTAAAACTGTTTTTAATCTAAGGGTTAGGATGCATGCTGTAGGCGCATTGAATACTCTGCAGCAGGCTAAGTATTTATCGCCAAGTAAGACTATGGATAACTTGTCTATGTCATGCTAGAACACACAACAATCAATGCCGAACCTACCCAGCAAGGACTACAATGCCACGCATCACTTGTTATTATTGGAAAGAAGTAAATATTTTGATATGGTATCCAAGAAGGAAATATGAATACATGTTGTGTCCATCGTTGGGAAAGAATTCAACTTCTATGAATGAGTTCACTCATAAGTGCCACATCAAAAGAGGAGATGCCACTTCCAAACTTATGGGAATGAAAGAATATTAACTATAGGGTTGGTGGCAATGGTATCCTCCTTTGATTTGTATATATTCCTTGAGGACATTATTCATTCTTTTGTAAAATATTGTTGTACTCAATTCTAATAAGTGTTGTTTATATGCGATGTTCACTTCATCGACTTTCATTCTCACTAATTTTGTTTTCCACATATTTATCTTAGCTTCAAGGTGCACTAAATGGGCTAGATAAACCATTGGCTTTGAAAATGTAGTTGACCAATGTATCTTTTTTTTTCATACGAAAAAAATCTTGACCTTGTTATTCAAAGTGAATCAAAATCCATCAAAATGTGCCTCCCTTACAGGGTAATGCAAAGCTATCATCAGTAACAAATGTTACTATCTTGGTCCACTACATACAAAGAAATATGAAAACATTGCAATCCATCTAACTGAGATAAGCCACCAAGTCACAGCATAGATCCAGAACACACAAGATCAGTCTGAGCAGGAGAACAACTAGAGCCCAGATATCTGCTCCATAGATGCCCACCCCTCTGATAAAAGACTCTCAATGGTATACCAAAAGATCCTCTGCCAAATAGAAAAAAGGAGACAGAGCTCCAACACCATGCTCAAAAGAGATTTAAATTGCCACTCATACTGATTGTACCATCCATAATTTCCGAGAAAGAAAGGAACCTCGGGGTCAAAATAAGGGCATATTTGGATAAGCTATCTGCACTCTAGTTGTGCTCTTTGTAGACATGACTAATGTTCAGCCAAGAGAAACCACCCATGAGTGTTCTGATATGATCACACCAATGGACCAGCTCAAGAGAAGCAAGTGAAGCCTTTTTGTTTTCCCAGTTGACGAATGTATCTATCAAACTGAGAGTGTCTCAATCATTTCCTTGGCACCATATGACATTTATTCTTCACGGGTAATGTGAAACTCAGAACCTGGAAATCCTCCAAGTCTCGCAGCAACCTTTGCAAAAAAAACAGCTGTAAAGAACAACAAAAGTATTTATATGATTGTTTTATGGTGACATATCAGTTGTTTCAAGATTTCTACATACACAAGAAACATGAATCATTTCGATAACTAAGACCATGTTGAAAGTCAGTCATTCATATTGATGGGATTTCCAATGATGCATTAATTTATGTACTCAAGATCGATTACTTGCTTGATATTAGGTTTAATTTCATTCTTAAAATTTGAAAACATGTGGTAAGCATCATGAGATCTAAGAAACTCTGTTTGTATATCTTATTAGATCTACTCATTATTAGGGTTTGTTGTTATCGGATTGGCCCCGTAGGGTTTTTCTCCATCAAACTTTTTTTTCATCAGAAATGTGCCATCAGAACATGTTATCAGATCATACTTCTAAAGACTTTTCAGATTGTCTCCGCTCCATAGGGATCACAATATAATTCTCAACTTGTGCTTTATAAATATTGTCCGATACCAATATTGAAAACCATTTCATTACGATTTAAATATTGCATCAGGTTTTCTCATCATTGAATTCATTTGATAACACGGTTGAACCATTGGGTTCTATCATCAAGTTTGTTGCAGCCACATTAAATGCTCTGCAGCTCAATGGATAGCTCTTGTCTTTGTTTTTCATCGGTTTTTAATATATTGCATACATGTCATCGGGTCTTGCTTCCTCGTGTATCGAAAAAGTGCCTCATACATGCCATCGGGTCTTGCTTCCTCGTGTATCAGGAACGTGCCTCATCCAATTGAGCTTTACTTTATCGGGTTAGCACTGTCGGGCTAGATTTATCAGGAGCTTTCCATCAGAGAATCTTATCACATTTTTTTAAGTATCAATCATGTAGGAAGGAGTAATTTCTCCCTCTATCACAGGGAAACTAGACATAAGTAACTAGTACAAACAACTCTCCAAGGAGTAATATGCATGATGTACATTTTGACAATAGATGTGATGATCATAGATATAGTTAGGTAAGTTAGTTGATGCAGGGAACTTCTCGAACGAGTCTAGATTTTCTTATATGTCTCTAGTTCCATTTTCATATGTAAGAGTTTTTATGCCAATGAAGAAGAGATGATAAAATCGTGTTGCTTCAATAAGCTATAGCTGTGTATACTCTGTTTTAATCTCAAAGTGTGAATGGTTGAACTCCCATGCCTACCCAATTCATAGCAGTTCATTGGTGTTGAGCGTTTTTCTTCACCGATTGAAGCGAGTTGCAAGGCTCAGAAGTAATCTACAGAAAAATCTCCCCACGTGCAAGAAGGAAGCTGAGCCGAAGCCACCATTATTTCATACCTTGAAGGATCCGAGAAGTTAATGTAGAGGAGAAGCTCATGGAGTTAGAACTCATGTGAAAAGGTATGTGTAAAACCCACAAAAATTAAAATTAATTAAAAGTTTTATTTTACGACTTGGATTTACTGTGGAGATCGATGGTTAAAAACAATTGCTCACACATGAGGAGTGATGAGACCAAAGGAGACTTGGTATGTGCAATTCTTATAAAAAGATATAATTTACTTTTGAATTCGGTAAAGCAAGGATTGACATTAATTGCACACATTCGAGGAGTGATGTAAGTTATATTTTGGGTCCATAAAAAGTGGTAAAGTCTACGCTAGTTATGTATGCCTTGTGTTTTAAGAAGGATAAATCGGGTGTATGTTGGTAAAGTCTCATGAGTGAAAGTTTTTAGATTAAAGGAGAAATAGAAAAGGTAAATCACATACCTTAAGGGTAATTTCCAAGCTTCCTAAAGAAGACTCGCGAATCTTTGTTGTAAAATAAAAGATTAACCACATTAAACGTGAAAGTTGCATTTTCCTTGGGAAGGATTTCATGAGTAACCATTTTTTCTTTAAAGGGGGAAATGATTTGATTTTTAAAAAAAAGGGAAAAAGGGAAAAATAAAAAATTTGGGAGAAAGCCGTAAAGGAAAAAGAGTGAGCGCATAAGAAAAAGCCTGCATGCTTGGAATTTCAAATTCTAATACTTTAAACAAAATGGCATCCAAGAGTAACTTGGGTCACTCTAAGGGTCTTGTTTTAATAGGAAAAAATTATGAATTTTGGTCAATCACAATGAATTCATTCCTGAAGTCACAAGAATATTAAGACACTGTTGAAGCTGGGTTCACAGAACCAGATCAAGCAACAATTCAGGCCATGACTAATTCCCAGATAGCACAATTGAATGGACAGAGAAAGAGAGAATCCAAAGCACTATGGAAAATCAACAATGTACAAATGACACAAGTTTTCCAAAGATGACAAATGCTAAAACTGTAAAATAAGATTAGGATATATTCAAGAAGGCATATTAAGGCACAAACAAGGTGAAAAATGTGAAGCTACAGAATCTAAGAACAGAGTTTGAAGACACAAGTTTTCCAAAGATGGCAAATGTTAAAACTATAAAATAAGCTTAGGATATATTCGAAAAGGCATATTAAGGCACAAACAAGGTAAAAAATGTGAAGCTACAGAATCTAAGAACAGAGTTTGAAACTCTGAAGATGAAAGATTCTGATACAATAGACCAATTTATGAACAGAGTAATGACAATGGTCAACTAGTTAAGAATCCACGGAGAAGACTTGAAAGATGTGACAGTAGTTCAAAAAGTCTTAAGGAGCCTTACTAAGAGATTTGGTATGGTGGTAGTTTACATTAAATAATCTAAGGATTTTTCAACATATTCAATAGATGAGCTGGCATGATCATTACCATCTTATAAATCAAGGCTTAACAGGGAAGAATAAGCACTTGAACATGCCCTCAAGACACAAGCATATGTTAACAGAGGTAAATGAAGAAATAGCAAAGGCAGGGGAAGATTCAAGAACTACAACTCACAAAGAGAGAACAAGCCAAGCATGGAGCAAGAAGACAAGCCACAACAACACCCTTTGGGTTCAAGGCAGAGAGGCATACGTTTTCAGCATAATAGAAGGTATGGAAAATTAAAAACTCAATGTTATTACTGCAAAATATTTGGTCATTTAGCTAATGAATGTAGTAGAAAACAAGAAGACCTAAAGAAAAATAGAGCTAATATCTCAAATACATCTAAGAGTACCTTAGAAGCTATGTTTCTAAGTTGTTATGAAGCAAAACAAAGTAATAAACACCTTTGGTTGTTAAACAGTGGTTGTAGTAACCACATGACTGGAGATAAAATTATGTTTGTAAATGTAGACAACTTAGTCAAGTCTAATGTCATATTAGGAGCTGATAAAGTTGTCAATGTAGTTGGTAAAGGGACAATTATTTTTCTAACCAAGTAGAATGAGAATAAGAATATGCCATGTCTACCTAGTCCCTTGTCTAAAGAACAATTTGATGAGTGTTGGTCAACTCACTGAACATGGTTATAAGATAATCTTTAAAAACAATGCTTGCGCAATCCTAGACAAATTCCCATGTAGAAAGCTCATTGCTATGATTAAAATGACCAAGAATAGGATTTTTCCTTTGACACTAAAGAATGTCAACCAATTTGTTTTATGTGTACACAATGTCACTACTTTAGATGAGTCTTGGCTATGGAATTTGAGATTTGGTCATCTACACTTTGGTGGGATGAATTTATTGTAGTAGAAACAAATGGTTAAAGGTTTATCGGTCATTCATGAACCAACAAACTCTTGTGAGAGTTGTATATTGGGAAAACAACACAGAGAAAGCTTTCTAGCTGGTGCATCATAAAGAGCAAGAGAACCATTGGAGTTGGTGCATACTGATTTATGTGGTCCTATGCAAACGCGATCCTTAAGAGGACATATTTATTTTCCACATTCATTGATTATTTTAGTCGGAAGACTTGGGTATATTTTCTAAAAAGCAAATCTGAAACTTTTGACAAGTTCAAGGAGTTTAAAGCTTTAGTTGAAAAACAAAGTGGTCTATACATCAAAGTTTTAAGATGTGACAGAGGAGGAGAGTATGACTCTAACTATTTTTTAAAAGACAATTTACGGCCAGGTATACTCCTCAGCGAAATGGGATAGTAGAAAGGAAAAACAAAACCATAATGAATATGGCTAGAAGCATGATCGAAGAAAAACAACTTCAAAATGAATTTTGGGGTGAAGCAGTTGCATGTTCATTCTATATCTTAAATAGATCACCCACAAAGAGTGTCAAAAACAAAGTTCCTCAAGAATCCTGGAGTGGAACAAAGTCAAGTGTTTCACATTTCATAGTATTTGGATGTGTAGCTTATGCACAATTTCCAGAGCAGTTGAGAAGAAAATTGGATGATATGAGTGAAAAATGTATTTTCATAGGGTACAATAAGAGGTTTATTGTAAGCATAGATGCAGAATTCAAGGACACAAGAGCTTAGAACAATCAAGGTGATCAATCAAATACATATGGAAATTCAACACCTTTATTACCAACAGAAGATCATGTGCAACCAGTAAGACAATAAGGATCTACATCCATATTTCCAAGATTGCAGATTTAAGGTGAAAATTCAAGACATGGAGAACAACAAGGTAATAGTCCTCACTCTAGTAGTGATTTAGATCCATCAATAGTTTCATTAAGAAATAAAAATACAAGGAGCTTAAGAGAAATTTATATTCAAGATGCTAAATTAGATATGCAAGTTCATTTTGCATTATTTTCTTGTGAGCGTATGCATTTTGAAGATGCCATTAAAGAAGAAAAGTGGATTTAAGCTATGAATGAAGAAATTGAATCAATTGAAAATAATGACACTTGGGATCTTGTAGATCTGCTAGAAGGTAAGGATATCATAGGAGTGAAATGGATTTATAAAACGAAGTTCAATGAAAAAGTAGAAGTGGAGAAGCATAAGGCAAGGCTAGTTGCAAAATGTTTTGCACAACAATTTGGAATTGATTATGGAGAAACCTTTGCTCCAGTAGCAAGGTTAGACACCTATTGTAATCTCACAGATCACATAAGGTTGCCAATAATACACACTAAAACATATATAAATATAAAACAGAGACAAGAGATAAGAATAGATAGATGAATAACAGATTATATTATACAAAATGAGTCCATATAACATAGAGAACTGAACTGAGTTCTCATTTGGCTCAACAACCTAATATATATGATTACAGAACGGTTACAAAATAACTACCTATCGGTTCGGTGAACCGACACAACCTTAGGTGGCCGACCTATTCTCTTAGTTTAGTCGGTCGACCAACTTAGTCGGCCCATCGACTTAGTCGGCTGATCGACTAAGTTAGCTCTTGTTCAAGTCGACTTATCGACTTGCTCCTTCTACATCTCCCCCACGAACAAAACGTTTCTTCGTCCCGAAGAAACAGGGAGGTACAAAATTCTTGCTGGCCTTTAATATTTATTGCGATAGGCTGTGAAGTCTGATGGTCGGCCGTTTCTGTACGCATACTTCTACAATGGCTGGGGCTGTGACTGCGAGGTGATGTTGGAAATCTGTCCAACTCTGCAAAACTTTCTGGATGTCGATGGTGAGTGTGGTCAAGCCTGATAAGATCGACATATTTTCGGAGATGGAAACTTCAGCTATCCTCTCCATTTCGGGACCCATGAACTGGTCCTTCTCTTCTGCAGTCTCAATAAGTCATTTCATCTGCGAGCAGATGATGTCGACTTTCTCTAAGTTGGGGAGAGCTTGTTGTACCCACTAATGTGCTTCCCTTTCTAATTTCTGCAGTTTGGCGGTTCAAGCACTATCTGTTCTTCTATTGTCATTCTAAGTGCTTCCTTAGTGGTCTTTCTGCTCTCCAGTGCCTGAATCCCTTGCCGAGTCTATCGTGTCTGCTGATAAACTTGCCCGTAGTGAGTAGGCCAGTCTCTTAGTACTTCTTCGGTGACGACAGACTCCTCGATATGATCCTGCAATACTTTATATGCTTAAGAGAATGCAGTGTGTTGTGCCATTAGGAGTTGGGCAGTTTCTTCTTTTTGTTCTTCCTTGGTTTCCTGAATGTGCGCTCTCAAATAGCTGATACGCTCTTTCAAGCGGTCTGTCGGTGTCGATCTCTATGGGGCCTGGCATGACGGACTGGGCCAGATTCCTGCATTTGTCGAGAAACTCAATCTGTTCTGTGTTTTTGTCCTTGAGTTCTTTGTTTCTTTGCTCGCTCCTCGTCTTTGCTTCACTCGCTAGGGTTTTGAGGAGTTGTCCCATCTCTGTGTCTGTCAAGGAGCTTGCATCCTTCAAGGTAATTTGGAGTTTGGGAGGCTTTTCGTGATGATCCTTCTTCTGTTTCTCCTTCTTCTTCTTGTGCTTTTCTTTGTCTTCCTCCTGTGTACCTGCAACAGTCGATGCGGGATCTTTGGTTTGTGGGGTAGAGGCCGATGGTTTGTCTGGTTGGGGAGGTGGGATGACGACCACCTCTGGTTTTGTGGATGTAGTCGGTTATGGTGGGCCTGTCTCTGATTCAGGGGGTGGTGGTGGTGGTGGAGATGGTGGTGGTGGTGGTGATGGAGTTGGTGAATGGTCGAGGGTAATTGGTTTGGGGGAAGTATGGTTGAGTGGTGGGTCGTCGGGTCGAGGGTGTGAATTAAGGTCGGGTTCTCCCTCAGTAGGTGTGGTGGTTGGTAGGTCAGCTTGGGGTACGGGTTCAGTCGGTGCAATCATGGAGGACCGATGTCCAATCACTTTACCTTCCTTATCGGGGTTTCTTGTGAAATTCGACGTGATGGTTGCAACGATTGGGGGTTGTGTGCCTTGTCCTGTGAAGATAGGTGCCTGGGTAGAAATCTTCTGGGCCGACTTAAACAATGCAGGTAGTGTCTTAAAGAAAGCTTGCAAGTCGCTATCTCTGTCGAATTTTTCTTTTACAGCCTCCGTCATCGCTCTTTTGTATAAGTTGAGGGGGCTAACTGATTGTTGTGTCGGAGCTTGCTCCTCAATTATTTTTGTCAATGATGGGGGCAGAGGCATCGACACAATATTGACGATGTTTCCAGGCGTCGGCGTAGTCTTTGATTTCTTTGGTCGACCTGCTTGTGCTCCTGCGTCGACAAAGCGCTGGAACTGGGTTTCGACCGACATTTTGTTTGCGGCGGCATCCTCTATAATGTCAAGGGCCGTGGCTGCCAGTTCATCTTCGTCCTCTAATGATTCGACAATGATAAGCTTGCGCTTACCTTTACCTTGTTGTTGTTCTTGTGTTTTTAGTTTCTTCCTGGCTGCTGCTATTTCTTTTGATAGTTTTCGAATAATACCTTTTGTAACAGCGTACTCAGGGTTGTTTGGTTCTACCTCGCCCGTCGGTGCCTGAGTCAGGATGACACTTTCTGTAGCTGGGGGAGTTGTCTGCTGCTGTGGTTGTGGCTTTGGCTTTGCGGTCTGGGGTTCTGTTCTCTTGGCAGTTGGAGGTTTGATAGTTATCTGTAGTTGACTAGTATGTTCAACTGGTGTCTCCTCCAACACAAATGTGCTGATGTAGAGGTTGAGCTCATCGTCTTCCTCTTTTTCCTGGTCCGTGAGTGGCTCCTCGATCGAGAAGTCGATCTGTTTTGTTGCTGCTGGTACTGGTATTTTTGTCTTGGCCTGTTGAGACAGTTCTCAGAAGATTTGGTCGACATATGGATAGTAGTCGAGGACTTTGGCATTGGAATCATCGCTTTGCATGTACCACACTGAGGTATGGTCGAGCTCTAGCTGGATGTGGGAGTTCGCGGGTAGATTTCATTGGATGTTTTGAGGCACACTCCATCTAGTCATGCTGACTTTGAGTTGTTGGAACCAGTTCTCTAGAAATACTTTGTCGTGCTCAAGTTCATGCAAGGTTCCTTTCTGGGAGAAGGGTTTAAACCTCCACATGTCGAACTTCGACGGTTCACGAAAGATTGGACTCCCCTCTGGGCAGATGTGGTACATGACAATCCATAAGATGAGGGAGGGGAACTTGATGATTCCCTCAGTTTCTTGACATCTTTCGCAGATGGTTTTCACCATGTCGGCGACATAATCACCCCATTTGTATATTCGTCTGTCGGTGGCAATGGTGTCGACGGCTTCTAGCATCTCTAACTTGAGGTCGCTGCCTCGACCTGCTAGAGTGAGTGTTATGGCGATGATTTTGGCCACAGTCTGTGGCGTGCGGGTTGTGATTTGGATAATCATCAACCCTTTGGAGTTTTTTCCAGAAGGTGACCCAGTGAGCTCTTCGACCAGTCCTTCTTTGATTCCAACTGGTACGAGGTCTCCTTTATTAGAGAGACCGGTTAGCTTGGATATGACATCTCCAGAGATGTTGACTGGCTTGTCAAAGTAGAATCGGCCATTGTGATACCGACTGATTATGAACTTGACAGTGGCTTCCTTCGTGCCACCAAAGCTGGCCATCAGCGGTGCATTGGCATAGCCGAAGAGAGTGTTGTTTTTTACTTTTTCTACTGCTTGAGTCATCTTTTTGTTGACAAAGTCCCATTCTTGTATCTCGGTCCATAGGTTTTTCCATGAACCTTCCTGTACCTTGGCATTTTTGATGTTCTTTAGCCTGCGGACTAAAGGTGTATCCGCAGCCTGTATCTCCTTGGCCTTGGTCGATGCTCTAGGCTGCTTGGGGGCCATTGTGTCGATTTGGTCGATGTCACTAAGGGGTTCTCGGCTTTTGGTCGACTGGATGCTCTGATGCTCTGTTTGTATAGGTTGTGGTGAATGAACCGTCAGCGATCTAGTATTTATAGGCAATGTTGTGGTTGTGTGCGGCGATGGGTGCATTAATGGTGGACATGATGTTCCAGCTGGAGTATGCGGGTGTGAGTTAATGGTGAATTGCTTTCGACGCTCGATGTCATGAATGCGCGATGGGACTATCGAATTTGTCGGTTGATGTTGGTGATGAGAATGGTCAATGGAAGTAGTCGGTCGATGGTGCTAGGTCAATGGTCATGATGGCGGTTATCGAGATGGTGATTTCCTTTCATGGTTTTCTGTCTATAGGGTATTGTTTTATTTTTGGAATTTTTAGTTTTTTATAGATTTTGGTTGACGGTTATGGTCGTTATATGATTTTTTTTTTGAATTAGTTTCGGTAGCGTTTTAGTCGGGCTCCATTAACGAGCTTCCGAAATACCATGCCCTATAGTGTCCTTAGTCGAACTGATCCGTTGGGATGTATCTCTTCGACAACGTAAGGTCCCATCCACTGTGTGTGGAGTTTCTTAGGTTTTTCTTTGACCTGACTATTGTATAGTAAAGCAAGGTCGCCGACCGACAGGTTTTTGTTCTTGATGTTTCGGTCGTGCCATGATTTCTGTTGTTGCTTCTGGATTTCTTGGTGTTGTATAGCCATGAGTCGGTGCTCTTCCAGTTTGCTGAGTTGGAATAGTCGGTCCTTCCTACCTTGTTCGACATTGACATGTATTATTTCGGTGACAATATGTGTCTGTTGTCAGAAGTGTAGTGGAACTAATGCTTCTTGTCCATAGACTAGTCAAAAGGGAGTTTGGTCGGTCGATCGTTTATAGGTTGTTCTGTATGCCCATAAGACTGCAGGTATTTTCTCATCCCACTAGTCCTTGTCAGTATTGCATATTTTAGTTAATCCTTTTGTTAATGTTTTATTGAATGTTTCAATTGCTCCATTCGACTGAGGATGATATGCTGTACTCCGACAATGGTCGATTTGGAATTGGTCGGTTAGGGTTTTGATAGTCTTGTTGATAAAGTGTGTCCCCTGGTCACTTATTAGGGTGAGTGGACATCCAAATCTAGTGATGATGTTCTCATAGATAAAATTAGCAGCTATCTCACTAGAACATGTATCGACTGGTTCAACTTTTTCCCATTTAGTGACATATTCTACTGTAGTAATGATGTACCTTGCACCAGTTCTTTTTGCTGGCATACAAAATGGTCCTATGAAGTCTATGGCCCAGATTTCAAATGTGAGACTTGGGTTTACTGATATCAAGGGAATTTATGTACTAGGTAGTGGTTGACCTATTCGTTGACATCTGTCACATCGACTAACAAAATTTTTGCAATCTCTGTGAAGTCATGGCCACCATAGTCTAACTGTTGGATTTTCTTTGCAGTTGTATCTACTTGAAAATGTACTCCTACAGGTCCATAGTGTGCTTCATGCATAATTTGGTCTTGTTCATGTTCGAGTACACACCTTCCGAGGATGTCATCTAATCCTATTTTGTATAGAAATCCATTAATGAGACTGTAGGGTGCAACCTTCATAGCTAAGATCTACTTTTTCTTGGTGCTCGTACCTTCTGGTGCATGTCCATCTTCTAAGAACTGGGCTGTTTCCTCTAGTTCTGCGGGGACTGCTTCTATCCGAAATAAGTGTGCATCAGGTAAGTCGTCATCGACTCCTGGCGGTTCTTCTCCTGTGTCGATTCAGGATAGATGGTTGGGATCGACATTTAACTTACCTGGTTGAACAACAACTTCAAACTCAAATTCTAGGAAGAGAAGCACCCATCAACATATCCTTCCATGATGGAGTGGTTTATTGACTATGTACTTCAGAGCCTGATGGTCGGTATAGAATATAAATGGATTAGCTAGCATATAATGTCTATATTTTTGTAGTGCAAAGACCATTCCTAGGGCTTCCCTTTTTGTGGTCGAGTAGTTTCTTTCAACCTTGTTTAATTTTCTGCTGCTGTAAACTATGGGATAATCCATTCCATCATCTCCTGGTTGAGTTAGGATTGCTCCTATTGCTAGGCCGGATGCATCAATGTGAACATGGAATTTGATCAACTAGTTTGGAAACTTTAGGATGGGGGATTCGACTAGTTTTCTTTTTAATTTTTTGAATGATATGTGGCATTCCTCTGTCCAGTTAAATTCTTGGTATTCCCTTAATAGTTCTTCAAGAGGATAGGTCATATCTGAGTAATATCTTATGAATTTTCTATAATAGCCTGTGTGGCCAAGTAACACCCTGACTTGTTTGGTGTTTACTGGTGGTTTCAGGTCGAGGATAATTTTAATCTTTGCAAAGTCGACCTTAATACCTTCCTTACAGACAATGTGCCCTAATAATATCCCTATGGGGGTCACAAATATGCATTTATTGATGTTTAGGGAAAGTTGAATCTGTCGACATCTTTCCAACATAAGTTTGAGCCATTTGCAATCATCTTTTAGGGTGGAGTATATTGTCCATTCATCAAAGTATACTGCCATGGTCTTATAGATGTATTCTTGAAATGTTTTGACAACAATTTGAGAAAACATTGTACGTGCATTCTTTAATCCAAAAGGCATAACTTTGTAAGCAAATGAACCAAATTCACACACAAAGGTTGTCTTCTTCTGGTCCTCTTTAGCTATTGGTACTTGGTTATAACCTAAGAATCCATCTGTAAATGAGTAGCATTCATGTCCTACGACTTCATTCAAGATTTCATCTGCATAAGGGGTTGGAAATGGGTCTGTCAGTGTTACTTTGTTTAGTTCCCTGAAGTTGACACAAATTCTTAGTCTGGTCGGGTCATGTTTCTTAGGTTGAACCACCATTGGACTTGCCCATTCTAATTGGTCGATAGGATAGATGATGCCTGCTGCTAACATGTTATCAATTTCCTTTTTGACTATCTCCTTGTATTTGTGAGCTAGTTTATAAGGCCTTTTCTTCACAGGTCGAACATTAGGTTTAGTATCAATTTTCATTTCTCCCATTTCATGGACTAAGCCTTTGAGGTCTTTGTAATCTCAAGCAAATACATCTTGGAACTCCTTTAGTAAGTTCACTATTTTTGTGGTATGTTCTTCACTCCAGTAGTCACCAATCTTTGCCATTTTTGGTCGATCATCATTTGAGATGTCGAATTCTTTAGTTTTTACTTAAGCATCTAGCCACTCTGGTGCTTTGGCTTCATTGATTGGTCGAATTCCTTCTTTGAACTGTGAGAATGTGGCAGGGAAGTCGGCTGCAGTCACTTTGTCGGTATCTGTTTTGTCTGTTGTTTTGACTTTCAGGATGGTGCAAATGGGTTTGGTTGTCTCGACATGGTTGGATTTCCATCTAAAGCTCTTTCTTTCTGTGATTTCATTTTCTAATTGTAATCGGGTCGACTGTGGTTTTGACCTTGTTTGTATATTGTTACATTTCCTTGTCTGTCGGTGGTCTTGTAAGGGTTTATTTTCGGTCAGCTGGATAAATTATTTTATTTGTTTTTCCGTTTCGACCAGATTTTCATTTTGAGGTATAAAGTTAAAGTCGTTAATAAAATTTTCCTTGAGTTCGTGCCATAAGAAGGTTTCACCTCTAGCTTCTTCCATCTTATACCATTTGTTTGGTAAGTCGGCTAGGGTTGATGGGAACAAGTGGGGCCATGCTCGTTCATCCTTGTATCCAAGTCTTCTCCACTCTCTTTCACAAGTTTGGATATGGTCTTCTGGGTTCTATCCTTGAGTGAATATAGGTATCTGAGCTTGTTGGGTTAACTTATTTCCTCCAAACCTTTCGACAAAGTAAGTCGAAGCAGTTGTCCAGGTTTGTAGTCTACTTTGATGGGTATCCCACCATCTAGCAGCTTGCCATGTAAAAGTTTCAACTAGGCTTTGAAGTCGGCCATGTTCACCAATATTTTTAGAGACTTGTTCGAGATGCATGACTGGTGATTCCCTTTCCTTATACCTTGGTAGTTGTGTAGTATTCAAGTTGGTCAGTTGTAAGGTAGGGTGTTCCTTCATTTTCTTTTCAAATATTTTTGGGACAATGGACACTATGAAGCACTGTTGGGTGGGATTTTTCTGCACTTTCTGTATAGTCCAGCACCCTCTTACTTGTGTTTTGTAGTTCTCAATCTCCTAATCATATAATTCAACGTTTGAGTTATAACCAACTGAGTCTTGGTTACCTACGTGAAGTTCTCCATGGATGTTTGGTTATGTGTAATCTGTATTATTGTGGATTTGGTAGAGTTTTTGGACATCGACTTCTTCATCAATCAGTTCAGTCTAAGGTTCCCCTTGAGATGGATGAATGGGTACAATGACCTTTTGTCCATTTCCTTTTAATTTGATTTGTTCCTTGTCCAAGGATATGGATGCTTTCGTCTTTCTACCCCAAGGTCGACCGACTAATGCTGGGAAGGAACTGGATCCTTCCTTCGGGTCAATGATTTCAAAATCGACCTTGGTCGAGATTCCTTTTATAGTCGTGTCGATGTTTTTCCAGACTCCGATGGGTTCAATTAGGCCTTGGTCGGCTAGTTTCAGGTATATGCTCAACTCATAGAGTCGAGGTCTGCCCATTTGTTCCCAAGTGTCACGAGTCATGATGTTTACTTGTGAGCCGAAGTCGAGCACTACTTATTGGATGTGGTAACCTTCAATTTCCAGGTCAGCAAGTGGGTTGGCATCACTTTTGTCTTTTTTATTTAAGCTGCAGATGTTCTTTGTTTTTTTTTCAGAGTTGTTGCCTTTTATTTCATACAGTAAATCGATGAACTGGGATACTGAGTTGTTTGTTTGAATGAGCTAGATTAATCCATTTATTGTGTTAGGTCAACTGTTATGAACATTTTCTTGTCGTGCAATTTCTTGAAATACATGAGTTGCTTCTTTATATGTTTGTTTTTCCTTGAGTGGGTCAGGATAGACATTTTTCTCTTTTATTTTAGTGATTCTGGGGTTATCAGCTCCTGTTTTTGTTCCTTGTTGAGTCACAATATGTAAATTTTTGGTGGTTATTACATCATTTTTTTGCACACAAGACAAGACATTAACATTTTGCTTGTTATTAATTTTTTCTAACATGGTAAGGCAATCCTCTAGTGAGTGATCCCCTACCCCGCAGTGACTATAGAATTTGAGATCAGTTCTATCCTTGTATGGACAGTTTGCATACCGATGACCCTCTTTATAACATGTGAATCACTGGATGGGTCGACGCGGTTGGTTGTCGTGATTCCTGGGGAATCGACCTCTTCCTCCGTAGCCTGGGCGTCGATTGTCGTACCAGTGCTCATATCGTCGACCATCGTATCTTTGTCCTTTCTGATCGTTTGCTAGATTGTTTTGCTCGTTATGCTGTGCCACTGCATTCGTTTGGTAGACTGCCTGATAATTCTGTCGGTTCTTCAGGTTTAATTGACAGTCGACCGTGTTATGACTTTTGATCTCACAGATGGCACACCAAGAAGCCTTTCCATTCTTCATGTTGAACAGGCAATCTTTCGTCGAGTGATCTCCGTGCTCTTGGAAAATGTCGCAAAAGGACTTGGTCTGTACAAATCGAACGTCTTGTTGGCTAAATTCTTGTTGACAGTTATCTTTTGAATGGCTAGCCATCGAGCATTTGGTGCACCAAATCTCCTGATTCTTGAGGCTTAGCTCCTTCAGAGACTTCTGTACGTTCTTGAGCTGTTCTTCTAATCTATGGTCCATGGGGTAAGCGGGTATGTCTTCGTCCATCTCCACCTGAAGAGCTTTTGTTAGCGCATATTCGTAAGTTTTGAACGTCTCCAGACTGATGTGTCGACGCAATTTCTGAGACAGTCCTGTAAGAAACCATTGGATTAGTAACTGTTCATCTATAACATAATCTAGTTGGTTCAGTAGGTATTTCCAACGCTTATCGTAGTCGAGGACGGATTCGCCTGGCTTTTGTGATGTGGTTTTAAGTTTTTTCGCGGCCAGGTGCTTAGCATCTGGAGTTTTGAAAAATGACAAAAATTGTGCCTTAATCTCGGCTTTTGTCACTCTGGGTTGTCTTTCCGAAAAGGTCATGTACCACCTCAATGACCTTTTCCTTAAGGCTCCTGCGAACTGTGCCATTTGTTTATCTTCGTCTGTAACTTGGTTGGCCTCCCAAGTTGACTCGTAGACGAACCAGTGTCGTCTGGGGTCCTCATCTCCCTCATAAAGAGGAATGTGAGCCGATCCATGACCCATGTCTGAATCACTGTCACTGCTCTCAGGAGGTGGCGGCGGTGGAGGTGGGGTTGGTGATGAGGGTGGTGGGGTTATTGGTGAATTCGTCTCTGCAGAATTCTGGTCGACGAAACTTTCGTTCCCATCGGTTGTTGATTCGTCATCGACTTGCAGTCGGTTAATGTCGACTTCTGCTGTCGATGGTCCACTGCAACTATTTGACCGCAGTTCTGAATGGTCTATTTCTTCTAAAGCTATATTTGGCTGGGGGGGGGGCGCTCCTCCATGTGTCGGTAAGAGCAAGTGGATACTTCAGTGGGAGGGTGCCACTTGAAAGGTCACCCAGTTCCCTTCTCGCTTGAAAGGTCACCCAGTTCCCTTCCTCTAGTCGACGTATAATGAGGTGTCATCTAGTGTACGTGTCGTCACCTAGTCGACTCCATATACTGAATTCACCAGCTCGTAGTCGGAGGTCTTCTTCGACAATAGTCAGTATTCACGTACGCGGATTCAATGGAGAGAGGGTTGTTCCTTCACTGGGAGCTCTTAATTGGAGAGCTTCTGGCTACTCTATCCACAATTCTTCCTCCTTAGGGGATGCTTCTTGTTCCACGCCTTCTTCATGTTGGTCATGACTCGACTCTGGCAGATTCTCTTCCTGGTCGTTCTCCCTAGGGTTCCTTCCTCTGTTCAGTTCTAAGGCTCTTTCTTGTCTTCCTTCCCTTCTTTGGTGTCTCTCTTCCCTCTCTATTTTTTGAATGTCCGACATACCTTCGTATGATACTATTCTCTTGAGTTCCCTTTTAGTCGAATTCTCATTAATGATGACTGGTATCTGTTTCTAGTCGACTAGGATCCACTATACTCTATCTCGACATATGACCAACTACCCCGTCATAGCCTACCCGATGCTTTTTAGAAAGCCCGGATAGTTCGGTTTATTTTCTTAGGAAGTATTCCCACTCCCTTTCTGCAATGAATTTTTCCCACTTCCTCTGCTTCTCTGCCTAGTTAGAGTTCGATGGAAGTTCGTGAAGTGATGGACGAGGTTCGACAATATGTCCTGCTCCTTTCTCGATCAAGAATTTGAACAGCAAGGTCGGTAGGGAGCACATAAATTGTTTGGTGAGATCTGTGTAAAATTTCTCCTTGACTGTTTCTACCGAAGTTCTGTCTTCGACTACTTGTTCCTCACAGAATTCGTCGGCAATTTTCTCAAACCACTCTGACAAGTTTGTTCTACCTCCTTGGATCAGTTTTTCCAGCAACTATTGTTCTTTAATCCTGTCCGGTTTTCTCATCCAGGAATTTCTTCAAAAGTTGGGTCACTGATTCGACAAACTTTTCATGCATCTCTGTGAAAAATCTTTCTTTTGCTTGTGCGACTGTTAATCTGTTCCTTCGCACGTAATTCTGCAAATAGTTTGCAACTTTACATTCCCACCAGTCCTTAATCTCCTGCTCTGGTATCATCTGTTTGCATACATTACAGTCATGTACTACCGGCAACAGAACCAATGTTGTAATCTCACAGATCACATAAGGTTACCAATAATACACACTAAAACATATATAAATATAAAACAGAGACAAGAGATAAGAACGGATAGATGAATAATAGATTATATATACAAAATGAGTCCATACAACACAGAGAACTGAACTGAGTTCTCATCTGGCTCAACAGCCTAATATATATGATTACAAAACGGTTACAAAATAAATACCTGTCGGTTTGGTGAACCGACACGACCTTAGGTGGCCGACCTATTCTCTTACTTTAGTCAGCCGACCGACTTAGTCGGCTGATCGACTAAGTCGGCTCTTGTTCAAGTCGACTTATCGACTTGCTCCTTCTAAAACACCATTAGAACAATGTTGGCATTAACATCTCAAAACATATGGCAAGTATATCAGTTAGATGTCAAATCAACATTTCTAAATGGAATTTTGGAAGAAGTGTACATAAATTAGCCAGGTGAGTATGAAATTGGGAATCAAGAGCACAAAGTTTACAAGTTGAAAAAGGCAATGTATGGTTTAAAACAAGTACTAAGAGTATGGTATGGAAGAATTGATTCATATCTAATTAGTAATGGATTTTGCAAAAGCAAATGTGAACCAACATTGTACACCAAAATAGATCAACAAAACATAATTTTGATTGTATTTATGTATGTGGATGACATAATTTACACAGGAAATTAAATGCTAGAAAATTTCAAATCAATCATGAAGACAGAGTTTGAAATGATAGATTTTGGATCAAGGAAATATTTTATTGGCATTGAATTTGAGCAACTAGATAGTGGCATATTTATATGTCAACAAAAGTGTGCTAAAAATGTCTCGAAAAAATTTAGAATGGCAAATTCCAAGCCAACAGACACTCTAGTTGTAACAAGCACAAAATTAAGCAAGCAGGATCAAGGAGCAGTAGTAGATCCCACTTTGTATAAAAGACTTGTTGGCAGCCTGATGTATTTAACAACCACAAGGCCAAGCATTATGTATGTTGTGAGTTTAATTTCCAGGTTCATGGAAAGTCCAAAAACATCTCATTCACAAGTAGGTAAAATAATTTTGAAGTATATTACAAGTATAACCAATCTTGGCATCATGTATTCAGCCACAAATACCATCTCTTTAGTTGGATACATTAACAATGATTTTGCAGGTAGTATTGACGATAAAACAAGTACTTCAAGTTATGCATTCCATCTTGGATCAGGTTTAATATCATGGGCATCCAAAAAGTAGCACATTGTGTCAATATATTCAATAGAAGCAGAGTATGTGGCAACAATATCAACAACCTTTCACGTTGTATGGTTGAGAAGAATATTAGAAGAACTTTAGCACAAGGAAAATGAATCAACACAAACATTTTGTGACAACAAATCAGCCATAGCACTTTCCAAAAATCATGTATTCCATCGAACAAGTAAATATTTTGACACCAGATATCATTTTATTAGATAACTTGTAAGCAATGGAGAAATATGTTTGAAATTTTGTAAATCTCAAGACCATCTAGATGATATATTCACTAAGCCATTAGCAAGAGATAGATTTGTAAATCAAAGGAATGATCTTGGCATAGGTAGTCATGAAATGTATAAGGTAGAAATAAGGATTAATTTCTCCCCCTGTCACAAGCAAACCAGTTGGTCTCTGACATAAGTAACTAGTACAAGTAACTCTAGAAGAAGTAATATGCATGATGTACATTTTGACAGAATATGTGATGGTCACAAATATAGTTAGTTAGTTAATGTGGGAAACTTCCCGAACTAGTCCAAATTTGCTTATATGTCTGTAGTTCCATTTCCAAATGTAAGAGGTTTTATGTCAATGAAGAAGAGCTTATAAGCTCATATTGCTTCAATTAGTTGTATTTGTGTATGCCCTGTTTTAATCCCAGAGTGTGAATGGTTGAAATACCCTTCCTACCCAACAAATCATGCTTAATTTTGACCATTGGAGAAATTTAAAGTATTTATCGAATTAGATTTAAAAACTTTTCATATCCATGCTATCATGAAAAAATCATCGGGTATCGGGTATGAGTACCTTGGGTTGGTGTTATTGAATTAAATGTCATCTTATCAGTTTAAGTTTTCAACCCCAGTTCATCGACTCATACTAATGAGTCATGGGGTTGTTGCTTCATCAGAGATTGCTTTTCATTAGAATGGTTGTTTATTGGACTTTTGTATTCGAGAATTTATTATTGGTCTTGCACTTCTATCTAAAACCCCATCAAAAGCTGCTCCCAACCTTGTTTCCCCAATAGACATATCTAGTTTTCTCCTTTGGATTCATGTTCCATCGGATTTTCTTACCACTATTAAACTCTCGCCATTGAGAAATTTACATCGGGAACTTTCTAACTACACTGCTCTATGGATGTACCTCTTGCTTCATAAACTAATGTCTTCCTCATTAAGTAATGTGTTCCTCATTAAGTAAATTTGACCATGAACACCTGAGGCTAAATTAAAAAAGCTATCAACTCTTGTACCAATTGAACAAATAAGTTTTTAATTATGATTAAATAAAAAGCTACCAAATACAAAGAAAAGTATTCAAGGAATGAGTAAGCTACTAATTTTTTAAAAACACTTCTGAATAACTCCTCTAGACGTTATTTCATGCATGGGCAATAGCTTGTTTCATAGTATTAGACAAATGCCTTTTTCTTTCTAACAAGGCTGAATGACGACTTTTAAGACTTATTCATAAGGATAACCTAATATCGATTTGGTTTATTTAGAGAGGATTCATCGATTAAGTATGTTTCTAAAACAATGCTATCTTACCAAGAGATATGAAAATGATATCTTATTCCAGTTGGTTTATTTAGAGAGGATTCATCGATTAAGTATGTTTCTAAAACGATACTATCTTACCAAGAGATATGAAAATTATATATGATTCCAAATCAAGAGTTTATTGCAAATAGATTTCTCTTATTAAAAGACAACAAATGAAATGAATAGTAATCTAAAAAGGAAAAACATGAAATAAGAAATCTAACTAAACTACTACTACTACATTAACTACCTTGGAAAAACACAAGATAAGTGAAATCATATAGCCAATACAACCATCCAAGTAACTTCAATCTCACAAGAACATTTAAAACTAGTGTTTAAAGAAAAATATTGAATTAGTGTTAATTGAGTGACTGAAAGAATTAATTCTTCACATGATTCTCTATTCAGAGCATGTTGAATGAAGGACTCACTTGAAACATATTCAAATAAGAACATTCTAACCATGCTTCTATCATATCATAAAAAATAAACTAGTAGTGAAGGTAAGGAAAGCACATACCTCATCATTACCATGTTAACCTGATCGAAGGCCATTAATATTCAATGATGTATCAAAGTTTGGAGATTTGCGCATTTTAAAATGTGGGGACAAACATTAAGAACCTGAAATAATATTCACCTCATCCCTTGAGGATGGGTGAAGTGTCTCGATATCCTATTGTGTGTTTTCTTCTAGACACCCCACAGTTTTACCTTGTTCATGATCGATTAAGGATGAAAGGTCATCAAAATCCACCGTCTTACAAGATATGTCTCCAAAAGAAATTGAATTATCTTATGTTTCCCTACTCCCATCTTTGACAAATGTTGGAAAAATATCATCATTGAACTCAATTTCTATTAGTTGATATGATGAGCCAACTTCACTAGAACTTCTCATTTGATAAATATCCTAAAATAACTCATCTTCCTTTTCAATATAGATTCGTAATTTATTGTAGGTGATTGACCACAAAATGTGTAATTATTTTTCCCTCATCTTGAGTCATCATTTCATTTTCACTTTTCTCTTTGTTTGAATTTGGCCCTATAGGAAACAAATCAAAACATACTTGTGTGCTTTCCTATACAACACCAAAACCACCAAATGAATCGGGATATAAAGAATGATGATGATGATGATGGTTAACATCCACTTAGACCAAACTTTGGTCTATCGGACCCAAAGAAACGAATTATTTAGTTTGTTTTAAAATTGTATTTCTATGCTCAAAGAGCTTGGAGAGAAGCATCTTGAGCTCACTATAATTTTGACAAGTTAAAAGGCTAGGAAGGTCAGGATTACAACAAAGATTATGAAACTGAGATCTAATGTGGGTGTAAGCAGGGAATTCTAAGAGGACGTGTTTTTCATCCTCAATGTTCATATTCTCACAAAGATGGCAGATCCTTTCTACTCATGGTGTTTTAGGAACCGCCCAATGACCAGTTTCACTATGAAGCTCATGAGAGTTCGTTCTTATCTTGGCTATATTAATTTTTTTTTGAACTAGTTAAAACCGAGACATACTTTTGATCTTCTAGAGTAGGGTTGATGACCTCCTTATAATACCTTAATTTTCTTTTATCCTCTAAATATTTCTCACACCACATTTTCTCCTTAAACTTAGAAGTGACAATATTTTACAGTGCAACATTTTCGTTGATCTCCCAATGGTTTAACCAAGCCCTGATATCTTTATACCAACCTTGCTTGAGCCTTAGGTGGTTTTGGATGGACTTTAAATCTAGTTTAGGAAGTCTATGGTCTCCCATGTTACTGATTTTGTGCTTGTATAACAGGAGCCTAGTCATAGCTAGTCTCTCGATAAGGGAAATACCCACGTCTATAAGGAGAATAGGGTAGGGTGTATTGCTTTTAATTTTGAGGTTATACGTTATAAAACGCTTTTGGATTTTCTCAATATTTCTCTAGGATTCTCTAGAGATGTTGCATCCCCAAACCTCACACTCATACAAGATAACAAGAATGACTAAAGTTTCAAAGAGGAGCTTCTTTTTATCCCACGCCACAAGGTTTGCTTCTTTACAATTATTTTCAACTACACCAAAATAAGCTTTCCACCCTCCATTAATCCTTTTCTTAATGCCCCCAGATGTGGGTGAAGAGTCTCATGGTAACGCTGACAGTTGCAGCGACGACGGTTTGACGGGTGTAGGTTCCTTGATCGAAGAGCCAAGGAATCAAGGGCAGGTGGCGTCCTCAAGCACGACATGTACCACCCAGGCCCGAGAAGAGATGGGTGAAAGCATGGCAGGCTGATTGCATGCTTCGCACATTCTAACAGCAATTGCCAGGAGCAATGACCAAGGTAAATCACTAATATTTGCAGACCTCAACGCGAAGGAAGGATCCCGATATGACAGGAAAATCCGGCGGGACGATTGCTGCGTCTCTTAGAACCTCCTTTTCAGCGCGTTTTGAAAGGTGAGGATGTGGCCATGGCAGAATCCATCCAAGCAGGTGAAGGCAAAGGACAAGGCGCCATCGATGAGCAAGATGAAGCAGAATCTTCTCGTAGGTGCTAGGAGGTCGCACTCCTTGGCTGTTTTGCACTCTTTTGTTGCGATAGGGTTTAAACACACACTCTTTTGTTTTTCTTTTTATCGTGTTCCATTGGCTCGGGCAATGTTTTATTTGTAACCATGACAGAGTGCCCAAGCTTAGAAGTTGGGCAGCTCTCAAGCTTCTTTGTCTTTCCATCTATTTTTGTTTTGGTTTGGTTAACAGACAATGATCTGACTCCATGTGTTCAGGAGCAGTGCATGTAAATATTCTCATCTTTTTTCAGTAATAGACTAGTTCCTTCTTACATATTAAAAAAAATAAAAAAATAAAAATTCTGAATGCTATAGTTCCAGTTGAGCTTGTGATGAATATCAATTCCTAGGTATTTGTAAGAAGACACTTCCTCCAAGTTGCTATTGTCATAAACAAAATTAGCGTAACTGTCCTTCTTGGATTTGATAATCATAATTTTTGTTTTGTCAGTGTCAACAGTCACACCCATGGTAGAGAAAAAATCCTTAAGAAGTCTTAGTTGCTTATCAAGATCAGATGGACACCTTTCCAGAAGAACAATATCATCAGCATAGAGAAGAAGGATGATGACTATTACAGCTAAGATCGTACCAGCACAGGCTGCTTCCTCTAAACAACCTTCTAGCTTATCTATGTAAATGCCAAAAAGGGTGGGGGAGAGGGGGAAACCTTGTTTAACTCCGATATTACACTTAATATTTTTCAACCACCCCTTGTTGGTCTTCAACTTAGCAATGACATTCTCGTATAACCTTATTGCGGCGACTCTCAACTCGAAAGGAACCTTTAGCTCTTCTGACATATTCCATAGGTTATTTCTAGGTACCGCATCGAAAGCCTTTCTAAAGTCCATGAAACAACAAAGGAGATTGGATTTATCATTACGACACTCCTCCACATTATCCTAAGCGTAACGAGATGGTCCGTTGTAGAGTGCTTCCTTCTAAAACCCACTTGGCCTTTAGCCCGCTTACCTTCACTTTCAAGCCAAATGTTGATCTTCTTTTCCAAAATAATACCGTACAACTTAGCTAAGAGAGGGCTAATCATAATTGTCCGGTAATTAGAAGGGTTGTTTATATCCCCACTTTTAAAAATAGAGATAATGAGGCTTTGAGTCCAAGGTTTAAGGAACCCTTGCTTGACTGCTTGATTGAAAAGCTTGTGAATATGAAGATTGAGGACATGACAACATGAAACCATTTTTGATACTATGATGTGTTATTGCTTTAACACTATCAATTTTAAAGAAAACTTCCATTAATTTAACATGATTCAAACTCAAAGATTATATTAGTCCTTCGAAAGTAAGAAAAAATACCTACATCCAACACATTGAAGTCATTCTGCTGCAGTAATTATTGTTTTAATTTTCTTTAACTTATCAAAATATATCCAAAACACATAATATTTAACATTAATAGTTTTAAAAAAATCAATATTCTAAACACATCAATTTGAAATCTGTCTTATATTCATGTGAAATAAATTATTAAAAAACGAGTAGTGCAGATTTTAGTTGATAATTCATCCCTGAGAAAATAGGATAGATCTCTTGCGCTTATCTGAATTCTGTTCTTCGGAATTTCATTCCCATATCAAAATATTTGTTCTTTGAAATACTTATGAAATAGTTATACAGGTGGGGATTACTTCTTATGACAAATAGAATACAATAAAAATAAAAATGCATTTTTTCTTGTTAATTGCGCCGAGAGGCGCTCTACAGCCCAGTATGGGGTAGATCTTGACGTTACGTAACGTTACATAATGTTATGTCGGCTATAAAAAAAAATGACTGACTACTAGCTTCCCATAACGTGACTGCTAGAGGATAGAACTACAACACCTAAGAGAAATAAATTCGTTTGAGTAAACTTAATAACATACTTGCTGAATCGTCACAGGAAGGATTGGCTGTTGGAAGAAAATTTTCTCTCTTCAAGAACTATCAAATCGATGGCAACAAGGAAATGATCTGGAATGATGAATGTTGTGGGTTCATGCACTTCCTGTTATGTTTCAACAGGTCTTTTTCTCTTTCCTTCAATCTTATCAGTTGCAGACAGAAATGATCCGGGTTGAAATTATTACTAACCCGTTCAATTTTTCTCTTTGAAGTAGGTGTTAAAGTGTTATTCGGTTCTGTACGAATGCCATAACTGTTGCTGATGAATGTTTGTGTGATGGTTTGCAGGTGCCTTCTCCAGATCAGCGGTGAATTTCAATGCGGGATGCAAAACAACAGCTTCAAATGTAGTAATTGCTATGGCCATGATGCTCACGCTTCTATTTCTAACTCCTCTTTTCTATTACACCCCAAATGCGGTTCTGTCGGCCATTAACGCCTCGGCAATGCTGGGTCTAATCGATATCCATGCCGCCATTCATCTATGGAAGGTGGACAAGATCGACTTCTTCGTGTTCTTGGGAGGTTCATTGGGCGTTGTTTTTGCCAGTGTTGAAATTAGCTTGATCACAGCGGTAAGGTTACACATTTATAGTTATGCTCAAAAAGTTTTGAATGAATTTGGTCTATTGAAAACCATTACATCAAGTTATAAGATTGCCATTTTAAATTATTGGAATTGCAGCTTTCTGCAAATTTCAAACCAAAGTAATGTAATTATTTGATGCTTAGCCCATACGCATAGGATTAATTGGATCGGCTTAACTAAAAATTGGGTGGTTTGTCAGGAAAAATCTAATCAATTTGTATAAGAGTTTGGATCAGCTTAACTAAAAATTGTGTGGCTGTTTTGAAAAAAATCTAATCAATTTCAATTATTAAATTGCAGGTATCCATCTCATTGGTAAGATTGTTGATGCACGTCATGAGGCCTCATACTGCAGTTCTGGGCAACATTCCTGGAACGACTGTGTACAGAAGCACAGAGCAATACCCTAATGCAGATAGAGTTCAGGGTATTCTCATACTGAGCATAGATTCTCCAATTTTTTTCACCAACTCCAGCTATCTGCAAGAAAGGTTTGCTTTCTATCGATATCTACCCATTTCTCAAAATTTGTGAAGGCTTGAGTTTGAATTTGTTTTCTGGAGTCTTTTGGGTTTCGAAGTTAAAGATGAATATATTCTTCTTCCTTTTTGACATGGGAAAACATGAGGCGGGGTTTTCCAATTTTTGAAGGGTGACAAGAAGGCATTATGATCTGTGAAAACTCTAATTAATTTCGTAATTGCGAAATTGTTTAATTCTCTCTGGTTTTGAGGATGACAGGATAATTAGATGGATCGAAGATGAAAACCAAAAGCATGATCAAACTCTCCGCTACGTAGTCCTGGACATGGCTCGTGAGTATTTTTTGTATCAACCTTGATTTTGATTATTGTTGCAACTTCATCAAATAAATGATTATCCATTTGCTAACGTCGTGCCATTAATAAATATTCCTCCCAGCTGTGACTAGCATCGATACAAGCGGAATCAGCGCTCTTGAGGAGATGAAAAAGAAATTGGATCTGCAACTGATAAGATTGAAGGAAAGAGAAAAAGAAAGGCCATAGCAGTCAACAATGTCAGCCATACGACCATGAAAACTAACCTGTTAGAGACATGTTGATTGAACAATTCCATTGTAGTTTGAACTTTGACTTACAGTACAATAGGTATATCCAATACCAGAATAGAGGAAACATATGAGTTTTATGCTGCACTGCTTCAGCCTTCTACTAATTCAGCTTCAAACCCTAGAGTCCTTACTTCTTTGAGAGCTGAAAACAGACATGGATTCTGAAAGTAAGGAGATAAGTATTTATATAAATGCAAAATAACCAGTGATCAATCTACGTTGAAGTTGTTAAAAGTGGTTAAAGTTGGTAAAGTTAGGTGTTGAGTCCAGTTGCAGAAAGATGAAGATACAAACACTTTAGTTCATGACATTGATTGGAGAAGAGGGGACACCATAGAAGCAGCTTGAGGATAACACTTTTTAAGAGTGTGATGGCGTCATAGTTGAATTTAAGCTCATGGTTGTATCATCAGTAGAGTTAAGCAAAGGTCTTCCTGATAGAGTCCAGCTGATATATGAAAAGCATAAATGGATCCAAGCCCTAGACTATGAAAATACTGCTTTTAGATGCAGATTTTGCCATCTGACAGGACACTTACAAGATTCGTGCCCTCTTTCAAAACGGTTTCCCAAAAAAAAACAGGGGATGCATCCAAAAAGGAAAACATGGCAGGCAGATTATGCTCCCTCTATTGATGAGGATTCAGAGGGTGAGGAGAGCAAACCAGAAGAACAACAAAAGGACGACGACAATGAGGAAACAGTGCATATAGCTGAAACAGTGGAGGCACGTCATTCAGAATCAACAAATGTCGGTAAGGAAACAATCATGGAGCATCAAATGGCTACTTCCTTAACCGGGTCAAAGCGTGCACATGAATCAGAAAATCCAGATTCAGATAAAGATAAAACGTCTGTTCAGCCAGCAGTGGAGAAGGCAAGTAAGGAACTGATTGTAGTTGCACCTCAGCAGGGGGGATGGACAGAAGTGAAAACAAAGAAGAGAGGGAAGAAAGGGAAATTAGAGGATTATTATAAAATCCCTAATTCCTAGAAAACTTATGTAATATTCTTGTTTTTTGTTATTTTTTCTGTAGACCTATGGTCTTGTCTCGGATGTGCTTATGCACCTACAGAATGTAATTTTGTATCGCCTCGGCTTGAAATAAAATTACGCTTTTTTTTCTTGGAAAAAAAAGTAGAGTTAAGCTCATAGTTGCATCTAATAGTTAATTTAAAAGATAAAAGTTAATATTAATATAATATTAATATTTCACTAAAGGAAGTTTGCACCTTAGGATATTTGATCCCTCTCGGCGCTTGATAGAGCCTAGGATTTGGATCTACGCTGGTTTCACCAACAATTGCGATGATTATTTCCAATAGTCAATTCCCTTCATGATTTCGATTTTGGTATTACAAAAACAATTTTGTCACACACATGATGATAATGTCTGTGAACTATCACCATTTATTATTTCTATGCTATAGTAATGAGGGGAATGATAGTGTTCAATATATTTATGAGTATAGTCATAAATAAAGTGATCCGTAAATGTTGATAGATATAATTAACCATCCTCAAGAGGTTTGGCTTCTTGGTCAACTCTACATTTTGTTAAGGCGTAGAGGCTATTAAGTAAGTTGGAGGTTCAAATTTTCCCGTGCAAAAAGGTGGCCATCTGTGTAGAGCCCGAGGGGGTTGGGTAGGCTGCTCAGGGGTTATAGTGGTAGCGACGGGAATCAACCTTGTTTCATGCGAGTACGAAACCTGCTAGTTGACGATTCCTCTGTACAAAAAAAAAGATAAATATAATCAACCACTTAATTTTGTGAAGATAGCTAGTTGTTAAAGAAAAGCTAAAATATATAATCTTATATCCATTATTCATACCGAATTGTTAGAGTTAATATAAACCCAAAACAAATGCTATTTAATAAACAAAACCTTATATAAAAAAACAAACTCCATTCACAAACTTCTGATCCATCATATTTTCCCCTTAACAAACTCGATTCACCCCACCCAACCCAACTTCAACCCAATAGAATCTTTTTATTTCAATGAGCTGATGAAGTTGCCTTTGCATTGAGTGAAAATAAATAACGCTTTTCATCTTTCAGGAAAGTGCCTTTTCTTTTAATGAAAATAAGTAATACCGCTTAATCATTTTAGAATATAAGATTTTGTCATACTTGGTTTGGTTTTGCCTAAGTTAGATGCATTAAATAAAAGCAATAGAATTCAAGCTCAACCTAGAGAAATTCGTTTTGTTATGCATTGGATAAATTTTGACCAAATGAAAATGTGTGTTCATGTTACGTCCAATTTTGGAAAAAATGGCCCATATAACATCTATTTTTAAGTGCTTAAGCACGAAGCATTTCATTGGTTTAACTTGATATCAAAGTTTATTGGTTTTGTTTTTGCTAGTCGTAATAAATTTTTTTCCATTTTTTTTATTTATTTTTTAAATTAAAATTATTTCAATAATATTTTTTCCATTTTTCATATTTATTTTTTAAATTAAAATTATTAAAAATGATTAGTTTTATCTTTACAAGTTTTAATAATTTTTTTTCATTTTTTATATTTATTTTTTTAATTAAAAAGCAAGAATTAAGATACATTTTCTCTTAATTAAAATTTTACATTATTTTCTTAAAAGTTAATATAAATATTTATTATTCATCATAAAAATATTTAAAATTAAATTTAATTAAATTAGTCATTATATTTTTTTTCTCCTGGAAAAAAAGCACAATTTTATATCATCTTTCGAGAACAAAATTACATTTGGTAGATACACATAATTGTGTATTCAGAAAATAACCATAAAGGTCATAGAAAAGAGATGAGAGTACAGTCCCTGCAACTCCACAGTATTCCGACACATACATAAATTTTCACAATAAGTTCCTGTCATAGAAAATATCACCAAGCAAGTGCCGCATATGCCAACACCATAACAAGACAATGCCATATAGCATGCCAAAAAGTGATACCATCAATTCCCATATAGTAGCTGAAAACTGCCCACTGGTAGTCTCAAGAAACAAAACTATAAGTGTATCCCACCAAGATTAGAATATACCAGATAAATAAAACAAAGAACAATATCATGTTACTGCTGAACAACCCCTTCTATAAAGGACCTATGGTAAAACTCATGAACATAACCATCTAACAGTTCTCGAATCTTCCATTGACCCAACGTCAATTGTAGTCCCTCCTTCGAGGCCTTGTCCGCCTCCCTGTTATTTTCCCTGTAGACATGTCTACATGCAAATTATTCATAAGATTCTAAAACTAATTCAATGGAAGATAAAATGTTGGCAAGTCTAAGATTTCTACAAATTTGGATCCCCTTGATCCAATTAATCACATTCATCGAGTCACCACAAACATTAAGAGTTCTACACCCTCTATCTACTACAAAGATGAGAAGAATTTCAAGCTGAGAAGTTCAGCATAATTGTTACTGCCTTCCCCTAACCCCACCATCAATTCAAAAGAATGGGTTTCTGAAAGAAAAATAATAGCTCCACCCCCACAGAGATTCTCTTGTGCTGCCCCATCAAAAAAACCCCACAGAACCGATCTGCCGATCTCAAGTTCCAAAACTTCCCTCTGATTTTTTACCTTAATGTGTTGTGGAAATGTAGATAGTATTCTACAAGCTAGGTTGGCTATGGTTTCAGGAGTGCATCCTTTATCAGCAAAAATCAAATTATTTTGAGCAAGCCAAACGCCCTAAATAACCAACAAGGGGAGTGTTGTCATCAACTCCTGAGATATTGTCCTTATCCAATTTTCCCATGCCTGCAGAATGGTGAGCCCCTCCCAAATGCAAGGGATACCGAAAGTCTTGGAGTATTCCTTCCACACCTCTTTAATGTACGAACATTGCAAAAAAAGATGCATCATAGACTCACCTGCACCCTTGCAAAGAGTACACCACCTGGGCCCCTAAAAGCTCCTTTTCTGTAGATTGTCCCAAGAAGGTGCCTTATTTTCCAGGACACACCACATAAAAATCCTGGTTTTAGGTGGGCTTTTGATTTTCCATAGTACCTTCCACCACCAAACCTCAACCCTATTAACACCATCAACACTGAGTTTTATATATCCCGCCTTTGGAGTATATTGCCCACCTGAATCCACATCCCAAGTGAGGACATCTTCCTTTTCACGGAGCTTAATCTAAGCCTGGTTCAATGCTCCAATATAAAGTTCTAGATCCCTTTTTGCTGCTTAGGGAGCCCCAATCCCCTTGCTGATATCCAATTTTGATCTCACTGATTCTCCAATAGAGGTGCCGCTAGATGTGAGAGATAAACAATGCCTCTTTGTCTCAGCACCTCCACCGTAAACTCAGGCATTCGATGTTGTTGAATGGATACGACCCACGGGTCCTCCCCAACTCTAAGTTTCCTCCCATTCCCTACATACCAAGAAAACTCTAAAGGTTGAGAAGTAAGTGATAAATTCTTTAGCCCTTCCACCCAGTCAAGGCTCGAAACATTCAAATGATTTGTAAACAAATTAATGGATGGAGAAAGGGTAAAAGAGGAGATACCCAGAAAAGGACTCAGGAGCCCCAAAAAGGAAGGGATCACCCACATTTATGACCATCTCGACCATGGGTAAAACCTCCGGATATTCCTCCTCAACACCGCTACTGTCCGCCTCCTCGCTCATCGGTTCTTTAGGTGTTGTTGGTGGTGATGATAGGTCAATGCCTCCCCCCTCCTCCCCAGACTTAGAACTCCCACGGTGCCTTCTTCCACCATTCAGCATGCAAACTGACAATGAACATTCAGTCGTTGGATGCCCGTATGCATGGAATATTCTACATCGAAAAGGAACATTCTCGTTGTCCAAAACCTGTTTATAATGATATGGCCCCCAATTCATCTTCAAATCACCAGCTAATCCTTCCTTGATATTAATATTAACCAAAATCCTGGCCACCCTTTTCAATTTCATTTCCTTGCAGGATAAATCAGCTTCGAGAAAGGTCCCCAATAGGTTCCCGATGTTGAAGAAATGTTCCTTGGTCCAGTATTGAAGCGACAACCTCGGAAGTCTGACCCAAATAGGCACAAGGTTCACTCTCTCCCTACTAGCATAAAAAAGAGGATGCCATCGTTTCAACAACACCGACGTATGTTCCATAGACCAATTTTGGTTCAACACCCACATAAAATGCTCCTCGCTCTGAAAATTAAAGGCAAACCATCCGCGCGCTAGTCCTTCCACTCTAGGTGCCATCACCAATGCCTCCTTCCAACAGTCCTTAGCCCAATTAACCACCGATCGCACCGAAACAATTCTTCCGATAAACCATCCAACCAGTGTAAGATTAGCCATCTGTTCAATCCGGTCCCAACCTATATCCTCCCCTAGAGTGTAATTGATATCATACTTCATCCTGATCCAATTTTTGCGCCATTTGCAAGCTTCCCTGCAGTGGACTCTTCCATCCTCCTCACCACTGGAGCCTGTTGCAAAAATCCCCTTCATCGACCGACTAGGGCATCCCCTATGCTCCTGTGCACCAATAGAGTGCACCACAAACCCTACGTGCTCACCCTCTCTAGAGAACCCTCGTAAGTCATCCAGGAGCTTCCACCACCCCTCCATAAACCATATGTGCTTAGCCCCGAAAAACCCCTGTTGCCTTACTGCTCAGAAACCAGCCGTCCAAGGAGACACCACCAGATAATGATCCTTCATACTTGCGCCTCCAAGACCAACCGGAAAAATCAAAGAAGCCTCTGGAAATGAAACAACGAGGGTGATGAAAGGAGGAGTTCCAATGAAGAAAAACCCTCTCCACCGGCCGGTGAAGGTAACGTAGCAGAGAAACCTTCCACCCAAGGATGCAGAGTGGCATCCACCTCCTCTGACAAACATCCACCTATCTCATGCCAGAAGATCCCTTCCTCCAGGTGTTCAAATGAGTAATCAACCAAATCATCCCCAACCATTGCTCACAGGGGAAAAGCAGTTTTACCTCCACAGTGTTGTAAAATTAAGAAAACTTACAACCTAAGGCAAGACCAGACCTTCCCTGACATCCTTCAACCACTGAATCGTACACGAGCCCACACGAATTCACGACGTCCCCTAACACTGTCTATCAGACCGCCTCATCCTGCAGGCCTGACCTAATGCCGGTCAAACCCTACCCTCCTAGCATGCTCTCAAACCCTAGCCTGCCCTAGCTTCCTGCTTCCAAAGATGACAAAAATCTTCTATGAATCTGTAATAGTTTAAATTTTTTATGCATGTCATAGTTAACCATGTCATTGTAAGAATTAAGAGTAACTAGTATAGATCCATCTTAACTATGGCTCTGGCAAGCACTGAGAGGGATCAATTTCTCTTGAGGTACAAACCCTTTTATAACGTCCCCAACCCTCTGACCGGTGAGGAGGACGCTACCAAACCATCAAAAACCTCCGGGCAAATAGCCCCATGAACATGAACAATCATATAATGCTGAAATCTAAAGCTTAAAACATAAAACATACTAAGATGAAAAATCCTTCATATACACAGCGGAAGCAACATACGTTCATTCAAGCATACCACATGTTCATCATATTCATTAATCAGTAAATATAAATGCAGAGACAGAATAGTCAAGAGTACTCATCTTAAAGAGAATTCGTCCCGCAACCAGCTACGTCGCTGCAACGTTCCACCCAACCATAGGCCATCGTGCTCATCAATCTTTCAGCAACACTGCCACCCCCGAGCTGGGCATGATTCCTCAAGGAATAAGGGTCAAAGCAAGCTTACACATATCCAAGGTACACAAATCAGCCAAGCCCAGACAGTAGGGTTTATCAGGCCATCAGGAAGCTAGGAAAGGCTAAATGCTAAGCTGGTGGTCTCAATGGAGAGCTAAGGACGCCTATGCCAGAGCTAACCTGACTTCTAAGACATCCACACACCCATCAACATGAATTGGTCCTTTCTCTGCTTCACAGTCCCTCAGGCCCCGACTTCCCTTTCCAATACTCTTTAAGGGTTGTGGAGAAGAAATCTAGCAATCTAACTCTGTCTGAGTGGCTCCAAACACCAGTTTTCTCAAGAATACCCAGCCTCTAATCCTACTCTCAATAGTCCAAAGACCAACCATTGCATAACGCAGTAAAACAAACAGCTCACAACTCTGTGAAAAAGATAAGGACAACAGGGTGACAATCCCCATACGAAAAGGTGAACACAGCTCAAGTCAACAAGTCGACTCATAGTTTTTCTTGGCCCTAGCATGGCCAAAACAACTCAGCGGCACCCAAAATATGTTTGGACACGCAAAAACCAAGACAAGGGAATATCAACAACCCAATCCCATAATGAAACAGCGGGAACCTTGCACAATCCGCAGATGGGAAAGAAGACGGACTCCTAGCATTGACAAGGAAAGCATATAAACAGCAGAATTGTGCCTCTCAGGCCGTTCATCTAGCTCACCGTGTGAGATCACAGTCTTCCGACCCCTGCGTGAGGAAACCCATGCCGATTTCCAATCTATGCGTGAAGATGGACAGTTGATGAGAGAATGAACAAGACCAAAAACTGTGAGTCCCAAAAACAAAAGTGAACCTTCTGTGTCCCTACACGAGATGAATAAACGATGGAGAATTTTCCCCAAATGGTGCGCATGAGGAAGCAAAACGTCTCCCCCGTGAGAATGAGCTAGACCCCAAAACCTCCTGAGAGTGGAATGAGTGGGAAGAATCACATGTCGTTTCCCCACCCCTAGCAACGTGAAGAGGAAGATTCTGTTGGTGGAGTGGGCACATGGGCAAGGACTGACACTCCTGCCACACCCACCACTACTCAACAATAACTACTCCCAACTAACAGACAACAGAAGTTTAAATGGGTGGCCGACACATGGCAAACTCCTAATGACCCCCCCACGGGTTGGACAACCCCCCCCTTAACCTTAGGAATCATGCCCTTTTCATTCAACGTTGCACTGTCGTAGCTGGCTATAGGTTTATTTTAATTGATGTGCAAATTTACATGATGCCAAAACTATAATGTGCAAGATAGCACGATACACCATTGGCAACGATCCCTATTGCCGAAACATACATGACCAAATCGATGGTGGGGTTTTGTCTTTAGCTCCACACCACGATTAATTACAATATATACATCATGTACCTTTTTAATGTAACCGGGGTCAAAATCGGGGCATTACAATCCCCTCCCCCTTGGAATAACACCGTCCTCGGTGTTCCAATACATAAGAACACATATACAATTTGCACATCCAATATTTCAAAATTTTGCAGAACTGTCCCACGTTCAATTATTTGCTTGAACTTTTAAGACCAAGCCCCTCGGCTTCCACGAGCTTCTCCTATTGGTTCTCAGCTTTTGGCTCATCCCCAAGTCGAGGAACTTTGTGGATGCTACCCTCTTTATGTTCCCTCGTTGGGCAGTCCTGGAGTAAATGATGTCCTCCGCATTTCCAACATTTCGCTGGCTGCTTCATCTTTACCTGCTCAATTTCCTTTGAGTCTTCATTCCTGGAACGTTTCTTAACGGATTGCTTGGATGAATGTCCCATCATTGATCCACTTTCCTTGTTTTTATGGATTGCTCCCAGAAGGCTTTTTACCTCCTTTTGCAAACCAATAGAGTTTTGCAAAAGCTGGTGGTTCATCTCATTCTGCCTTTTCTGTATCTTGAGCATCTCTGCAAGATTTTCTTGGGTCCTGGCAATCGTTTGAAGGAGACTTCCAGGAAAGTCCATAAACTTTTGGTCTGCTGCCATGATCAATGTGCACCACTGGATTTCACTTTTCTCACATGTGATGTCAAAACCCCAAATTTTCACAAAAATTTAAAATTTTGAGATAATATAAAATGCTGAATCTGCAGTTTACTAACAGCTAAAGGTTAGCAAAAAAAGAAACAGTTAAATGATTAGTATTACATAATATCAAATTACGTTAACTAAACAGTTTCCTTTTTGTAACACGAATAAGGTTTACTTACGTATTGTTTTATTTTAGTTTACCGATGAGTTTGCTTGATGACAAGTAGGTGGATCAAACTTTGAATCCTGGGCTTACTTAGCATTTATGCTAACGCAGAAAGATTACTGGTTCTTATAGGTTTACAGGTATGATCGAACAAGTAAACGTTTTAAATTCATAAGTATCAAGAAGTATTTCTATTTGCAATAAAATGCTTAGTAGATAAGCTGATAAATTTCCAAACAACTTCCGTGAGGTAAAGTAGTTTACTTTCTTCAGTTTTTATTGTAAACGAAGTTCAAATAATTGAGTTCCTTTATTTATCAAACATAGTGACAGTAAGGATACTTAGTGTGGCTCTAAACTTGTAATCTTTGTTGCATGGTAACTTCTACTTTAATGTGCATATCTTGCAATTATTGTTCTATTGGTTTTTTATACATTATTGTATTATTACTTGAGTATCAAGCCAATTAATACTTACATCTTGTATGGAAGCTTACAGCCTATAAAAATTCTTGTTATCATAAGTTTCATTAGTGTAAAACAACTGCATCGTTTTTGAGAGAGTGATGTTTGTCTTCACTTCTTAAAACCTAAGTCAATCAATGTTATTCCCCAACGATTATAGACTTGGGTAAGGTTGTTCTGTTGTAATTCTTATTATTATTATAAACGCCTCTTTTACATTAAACTCATGTCTACATTAGTTATTATGGCAGATTACAATTCTACCTTATAAGGAATACAAGTTATCTTGTATACTTATAAAACTAACTACTTTAACATACACAATAAGGTAAACTTCCATCATTGTCATAATGTGAAGCACCTAGTGTCTATGGAAGTTTTTAAACACCAACAAACTTGGTAAAATCATGTTGATAATGCTAATGCTAAGCCATTCAACTCTATTCAAATTCATAAATTAAAATCACCCAAAACTGAATGGTTTAAAAGTGATAAGGTTGTTTTATGAACCAAGCATATCCAACATTGTAGATAACATATACCACTATAATAGTCGAAGGGTTCTAAGCAAGTCTAAACCAAAGTTAAACTATGCAAAATAAATTCATGAATATGTTCCTTTTCTATACTAGCTAATTATACAATGGACTATCATCTGAAACATTGATATTTAAGAGTTATAAACATGCATAATCACCAATACATAAAAAACATATAAATCTATTTATAGAATAAAAGTTCTAAGCAAGGATTTCGGGGTTATATAAATGATTTCGTGAATATCAAACCTTCATTAGGTCAACGTCCTGAAAATCATTATTTTATCCTAAACCAAATCAACGCTAATCAACATTATGATCACTTTGGGATATTTTTATGGGCATATATCATAGTTTATGTATTGTTTGTTAAAAAATCATTCCGTAAATAATTGGCATTATTTGTTCACAGGAGAACTATTGAAAATCGACCCACTGCATGGCTTGATTTTCTTGAGACACGCGGTCATCTCCTGGCCATATATTGAAGAATATAAAATTGATGCAACCCTAATCCTTTGTTTTTCTTTCTCTGTAGTTCTAGCTGGCCTTTGAGCTGTGTGCAAGTCTCATGGCCGCTGTGAGCGTTCTCTCTGCTTCATCTTGGTCCAATGCTTAAGTATAGCATGCTGTGCCCTCCGATGTTCGTCCTTGTTGCTATTTCTTTGTGCCTGTGGGTTTATACTTTGCAAGAGTTTGTTGGTTTCCATTGCACTTGGTTTGCGGCCGGCTTGTATTCCAACTTGCCTTTTTTTGTGGCCAATCACTGCTTGTGCGAAGCTGTGGCTTCGTAGGCTGTTGGTTGAACTCCTTCGTAGTTGCAGGGTTGGATATTTATGTGCTTACTTTGCTATTAGTGACAGTCTCTCTGCTAGACTGTTCAACATTCTTATTAAGGTAATTTTTGGTTTTATTTTCAACATAGAATAATTTATAGTTGAGTTTTTTTTACAGTAGGGTTTTCAATGTTTTAAGGTTTTGTAAATAACATCCTGTAATGTAAACTCTTTGCAGGAACTTGAGACAGTGCTTGCATTCCGTGACGAAGGAATTGTTGGTTGTCTCCGAAGGCCGCGTCTCCAAATGGGTAAGCCCTGCGTTCATCATTTGGGTTCTTGACCTATTGTAATAGGGTTGTCGATGGGAGACTATGAGTTGGAAGCTTGTCTAGCTTTGTCTTTTAGCTATACGATTTCTTTTAAATGTTAATGTGTTCTAAAAATTTTACAAACCCTCGTTTCGTCGATGGTAATCCCGGTTGTGAGCTGGGTGTTGTATTTGATTTTAAAGTTCAGCCTTCTGGCTTATTAATGTAATGCCATGGATTTTAAGACAGTTTGTCTTCGAGCTTAGACTCATTTTGCAGTATATTGTTTTGTAACTCTGTGTAAATAGGTTTTTACCCTATTCGACTGTGAATAAATAAATTTACTATTTATTTTGTTTTGGTGATATAATGTAGTTATTTATTTTAAGCTGTATATGTAACTCCTTTATAGTGTAAATTGTAATAACTCTTTGTTTGCTCAGGAATAAGAGCTAGGGTTTCCTAAATGAAACCCTTGTTTACCTAATTCTTTTAATTTAATTAAACATGTTCTAATACTTGTTTTAATCTTGTTTAAGTTAATGTTATTACAATTGTGTATTGAATATTCTTAAATGGCATTTGTACATATGTGGCAATAAGGACTGTATCGAGTCCTTGATCATTTTAATTGTTTATTGAATAATGGTCCAAATAAATAGAATTACAGCTTAAAAGTTTTTATTTTAAACAATACATATAATATAGGGTTTCGACCCTGTAATTATTCGTGCAGGTATAAATCTGTTATGGAACAATTCTTTACATAAATATATATTTATTTTCATACTGGTTATTATCGTATTCGTGTTATTTTTATCTACTGAAATGATAAAAAGAATTTAAAGATAAGCATAGATTTTTAAATAAGTTTTCTTCTTGATAAAATAAATATTTTTCATAATACTCTCCTTAGTTAATAGTACTGTTAGTCATAGGTTATTATTGTTAGTAAATAAATTATATAGATAATAGTTTATACCTTTATTGAACTGAATGCGAACATAGCAGTTTAACTGTGTTTCCTCTACTACATATGCAACTAGTTAATAGATAAACACAAAGATAATATATATAACTTAACACAGTTTATCATCCTGCATATTTTAATTTCAATAAAAATAGTAAGGTACTGTGTATAACTATAACATCTTGTCTACTAGGGTATTTTCTTAATATAATAATCCTTCTACCTGTTCTGGGTTATTGCTATTTCTTTTCCAGTATATTTACATAAATAAACTGGTTAAACAATAAACATAGATAAACAGACTCTGGTTCTTCTAATAGTAACCTATATAATGCATTAAATTGCTCTACTCTTATGAAATGCATAAAACATCTATTCATTTCAATCTCTTATGATTTCCTTCATCTACTTTAAATACCCTGTCTGTGCTGGAGTACGGTCTGGTCCTTCCAGATGTGGAAAAACACAGATTAGAATCATCTTCTATCTATTTCAGATTCATTCCTTCTATAATCTAAAAGATACTAACTCTAACATTTTACAACTAAATATTCAACATTCAATTAACAATCAGATTCACATTTAACTATCTAACATAGTAAAACAAAGAATATAGAACCTGATTAGGATGGACAACAACAACGTTAGGAGGCCGTTCCTCCCTACCAAACTCCTAGAGAGCGCTCAAACAACGCTTCCTCAGGACCCCCCAGCCTGTTCTTGCTCTCCTTGGCTGAGAACTGGTGGAGCAAGCAAACAATAGACTAGTCCAATGACTCAGTAATCACTCTGCACTCAGCAGTAAGATCCTTCAGCTGAAAAGATGCACCAGATCACTTAGCAGTTAACCCCTCAAACTCTTTCCACAAATTCCCTTACCATTGAATTTCTCTGAAGTGCATTCACCTAAATGATCACTTCTCTAGAATGAGCAGCCTCAGCTCTCTTCAATGGGAATTTTTATAAAGATTGCCCAGGTCTTTTGGGCCAGTTGTCATTAATTGAGCCACCTGCTCTGATCCCACTTTCTTGGGGGATCATGACCCCAAATGTAGGGAGGTTTCCACTTGCAACAGTTGGAAGTGGTTTAAGGATGCTGCCACATGTCTGTTTGCTCTCCACCCAGTCTCCTCCACCAATTTGACCAGTAAACACTCTTTTAACAGCTCTCCTAAGTTGTTGTCTCCACCTTTTTTTATTTATAATTAAAATATTCAGAATTACATTAAATATTATTGACTCTGCTGAGTCATCAATTACAACTTAGCATAAAATTTAACATATTGTCTTAAAATAAAATCAAATAAGATAATTTTTTTTTTGCAATATTGGGGCATGTGACATACAAACCCCCTTAGAACATAACATCGTCCTTGATGTTATTTATTCTTCATCCTTAGAATTCCCCTGGAACAGAATTGGATATGCATCTCGCATATTTTTTTTCAATTCCTAGGTGGCTTCCTCTGGACTAAGGTGCTTCCATTGCACCTTCACCTGTCCAATGGTGTGGTTCTGAAGTGTGATCTCTCTCCGCCCGAGGATACAGTCCAGTTCCACCAGAAAATATCCTTCTGGTTCCACTTGTACATCATTCCAATTAACAACATGAGTAGCATCATGAACATATTTCTTTAATACAGAAATGTGAACAACATTATGTACTCTTAAATTGGGTGGTAATGCTAATTGATAAGCTACTTGTCCAATTCTGGACAGAATTTCAAATGGACCACAGTAACGAGGTGCTAGTTTTGTACAACTCCCCAATCTCAGAGAGCTCTTTTTGCGCCTCATCTTGATGAACACATGTTCACCTACCTGAAACTCCTTTGGAGTTCTTTTAAGGTCTACTTGACTTTTCTGTCGATCTTGTGCAACTTTCAGATTACCTTGTACCTGCTTTACAATTTCTTCCATTTCCTTTAACAGTTCAGGACCTAATACCAATCTATCCACTGGATTACTCCAAGAGTTAGGAGTATTACATTTCCTTCCATACAAAATTTTGAAAGGACTAAATCTGGCTGATGTCTGATAATTATTATTATAAGCAAATTCTACCAGATGCAAATAATCCTCACATTTACCTGGCTGGTCTTTCACATACATTCTTAATAAATCTTCCAGTACTTGCTTTACTCTTTCAGTTTGTCCATCTGTTTGAGGATGGAATGAAGTACTAAAATTTAATGTAGTGTTTAATCCTTTAAACAAAGATTTCCAAAAGTTACCTATAAATTTAGGATATCTATATGAGATTATGACTTTCAGTATTCCATGCAATCGAAAAATCTGTTTTAGAAAGATATCAGCTATGTTTGCAGCTTTATATGTAGTTTTAACAGGTATAAAGTGAGCTACTTTACTTAACTTATCGACTACTACCATGATAGAATCATTAATTAAATTCTGATTTCTAGGCAGTCAAGTAACAAAATCGAGACTGATTATCTCCCATTTCCAACTAGGAATGGGTAATGGCTGAAATAATCCACCTGGGTGTTGATGTTCAATTTTCACTTGCTGACATTCAAAACACCTAGCAATATATTCTGCTACTTCAATCTTCATATTTGGCCAAAAATATTCTTTTCTTAACATAGTTATAGTCTTTTGATAGCCTGGATGACCCGAGTATGGATTTTTGTGGATTTCATCCAAAATTAACAGTTTAACTTTAGGTACGTTAGGTACATACATTTTGTCTTTATACAGTAAAAATTCTTTTGTATTCAAATTGTACCCTTTACTTAAGCTTTCTGTTGGATTTTCTTTAGTTTTAGCTTGTAAATTTTGGTAAATTTCATCCTGTTCTATTCCTGCTTTAAGCAGTTCATCCAAACCTGTAGTATAAGTGCTGCAAAATTCAGCCTTGCATTTCTACTTAATGCATCATCAACTTTATTTTCTTTACTTTTAATGTGCTGAATTTCGAAATCATACTCACTTAGGAAAGCTAGCCACCTAGCTTGTTTGGCATTTAGATTAAGATGATCTTACAAATATTTCAATCCTTTATTATTAGTCATTAAAATAAATTTTCTGCCAATTAGGTGATGTCGCCACATTTTTTAAAGCATGTATAACAACAGCTAATTCCAGATCATAAGTTGCATACTTCTTTTCATGAATTTTTAATTTTCTAGACTCATAGGCAATAACATGCCCTTCTCGAGTCAGAACACCGCCTAAGCCATCATTGCAAGCGTCAGTACACACTACATATTCTTTATTTGGATCAGCTATTCTTAAAATAGGTGCATTGGTTAATAAAGTTTTTAACCTTTTAAAGCTTTCCTAGCATTTCGGGTCCCAATCAATCTTCTTTCCTTTCTTCTGCAAAGAAGTTATCGGATTCACGATCCTTGAAAAACCTTCAATGAACCTCCGGTAGTAACCGGTAATTCCCATGAAAGATCGAACATCCGTTACATCCTTAGAAACTGGCCAATCTTTGATTGCCTTTATCTTTTTGGGATCTACTGAAATCCCTTCCTTGGTCACCACATGACCTAAGTACTAAATCTTATCCTTGAAGAAATCACATTTACTAAACTTTGCAAAGAGTTGATGATATCGCAACTCTTGCAAAACAATTTTTAAATGTTCTTTATGTTCTTGCTCAGTTTTTGAATAGATTAAAATGTCATTGATAAACACGACCACAAACTTATCTAGATACTTATACATAGCGTTGTTCATTAAACACATAAAAACAGTTGGGGCATTAGTAAGCCTGAATGGCATGACGATAAACTCATAATGACCATATCGAGTTCTAAAAGCTGTCTTAAAGATGTCTTCATCTTTAATCCTAACTTGATGATATCCAGACCTTAAATCTATTTTCGAAAACACCATGGCTCCACGTAGTTGATCAAACAGATCATCTATGCGGTGAAACGGGTATCGATTTTTAACGGTCATCTTATTCAACTGATGGTAATCTATGCAAAGTCACATGGTTCCATCCTTTTTCTTAACAAAGATGACAGGTTCCCCCCAGGGAGACACAATAGGTCGAATATACTTTTTATCTATTAGTTCTTTTAATTGAGACTTTAATTCATTAAGTTCAAGTATGTTCATTCGATAAGGGGCCTTTGAGCTAAGTACTGCACCAGGTACCAATTCAATGGTGAAATCTAGTTCCCTTTTCAGAGGTAGTCCCAGAATTTCTTTAGGGAATACATCAACATATTCTCTTAAGACTGGTATGCCTTCCAATTTTAATTTATCTTTCTTATTTAGACTCTCCTCATCAGTTATTGTTACTGCATAAGCTTTGCAACCCTTCCTAACAACTCTCTTAAGCTGTAGAGTAGAAATTTGCCTTATAGTGGTTTTTCTAGGGATTCCTTTTACACTTACTGGTTTTCCATCACTGTTTAAACATGTGAAGGTTTTATCATAACAATTTAAAATTACCTTATGATGTTCTAACCAATCCATAGTGATTAGTAAATCATAGGAACCAAATGGTAATACATTAAGCTTCACAACAGTTTCAAAATGATCCATAATTACTGTGCATTCTTTTACAAAACAAGTTACCTTTCTTCTAGCACCAGTGGCTAACTGAACTAACCAAGAATTTTCAAATTTTTCAACAGGAAACTTACATTTTTCTACCATTTTAGGTGAAATATAACTGAGACTAGCTCCTGGATCAATCAACATAGTTATAGGGTTTGATTTATCATACCTTCTACTTCCACCATGGAAGTTTGATATTCTGCTTGTCGATTCTCCAAGGCTGCATTGATTCTGGGCATATTCCTCGCTAGTTCTCCAACAGCCATCTCCTCCTGTATGGTATGAATATTACTGACAGTCTTTTTCCGATTAGGATAGACTTAAGCATAGTGTGGGCCATTACACTCCCAACACCTTATAGGTTCTTTGCGCTTAAAGTTCTTGGCATAATTACCATGGTTAATAGCAAATTCTTTACCCTTGGAATTATTCTAATTACTTGGTGAATTATTCTTATTTCCTCGGAAATTTTTCAGAAAAAATTCTGGCCTTATTGTTCTTAGAATTTCTGTTGGGCACAAATTCTTTCTTCTTTTGATCATACTGGTTATTATTCTTCTTGGCCTTCCAGTTGGCCATGCTTTCCTTCTTCCGATTATGTTCATAACAGAAGTTGGATTTCCTCATAGTTTCTTCCAAAGTCTTTGGATTGTCATATTCAATCCTGTCCTTAATATGATAAGGTAGACAACTAAGGAATCGTTGTACCTTTGGTTTTTCAACTACAAGATATGGTACATACCTAAGTAGACTTAAAAACTTGTTGTTTATATTTTTCATTGTCATTGATCATAATTTAAGCTCTTAAAATTCTTTTGCTCTCTCTTCATAGTATTGCTCAAACAAAAATTTCTTTTTAAAATACCTCTTAAAGGTACTCCAATTTACATTCTTCTCTTTAATTCCTTTAACTCTCTTCAAGTCCTACCACCAAATGTCAACCTTTCCTGAGAGATTGTAGATAGCCATTCTAGCCTTTAATTGGTTAGAATAGTTATATATCTAGAAGTACTTCTTCATCCTAGATAACGAGGATTCTGCTTCCTTCCCCTTCTCAGTCTCTCCATTGAATGTTGGTGGTTTTATCTTTTTGAATTCCCCGGAAATTTCCTCATAAGGTTTGTATTTCCTCGTTTTAGTGTAATGGTTGTCATCACTACTATCACTAGTAGAATGGAAATTTTGTTGTTCACCAAAAACCTCTAAAGATGAACTACTTTCATTTTTAGTGTGTTTCATATTTTTAATTTTATGTTGATGACTTGTATCTTCTGATTCAGTTCTTCTACCCCTACCCTCAGTTTGAAACCTTACTGTTAGGATTTGATTTAGCTCCTCCTGAGCCCTCAGAATCCTTTCATGCTCTCGTTTTACAAATTCCATTTCAGATTTTAGATCTTTTACTGTTTGTAACAGTTTTGAAGAATTGGTAGTTAAATCTTCTAGTATAGGATCCCTTGGTAAGTTTTCTGGTTCAGTAAATGGAGATTCCTCCTCTGCATATTCTTCCAGCCTTTACATACCTGTTTGTTAAACTTCAGAAACAATTTCTCTGTCGAATAACATTTACAAGAAAATACATCAGCATAACAATTCAATTTACTGTTTCTTAAAATCTAGTTGGGCTTCATCAAGGCCTAGTGTTTGAACCTTGTGCTCTGATACCACATGTCAAAACCCCAAATTTTCACAAAAAATTAAAATTTTGAGATAACATAAAATGTTGAATCTGCGGTTTACTAACAACTAAAGGTTAGCAGAAAAAGAAACAGTTAAATGATTAGTATTACATAATATCAAATTACGTTAACTAAACAATTTCCTTTTTGTAACATGAATATGGTTTACTTACGTATTGTTTTATTTCAGTTTACTGATGAGTCTGCTTGATGACAAGTAGGTGGAATCTAACTTTGAATCCTGGGCTTACTTAGCATTTATGCTAACACAGAAATATTATTGGTTCTTACAGGTTTACAAGTATGATTGAACGAGTAAACGTTTTAAATTCATAAGTATCAAGAAGTGTTTCTATTTGCAACAAAATGCTTAGTAGATAAGCTGATAAATTTCCAAACAACTTTCGTGAGGTAACGTAGTTTACTTTCTTCAGTTTTTCTTGTAAACGAAGTTCAAATAATTGAGCTCCTTTCTTTATCAAACGTAGCGATAGTAAGGATACTTACTGTGGCTCTAAACTTGTAATCTTTGTTGCATAGTAACTTCTACTTTCATGTCCATATCTTACAATTATTGTTCTATTTGTTTTTTATACATTATTGTATTTTTACTTGAGTGTCAAGCCAATCAATACTTACATCATGTATGGAAGCTTACAGCCTGTAAAACTTCTTGTTATCATAAGTTTCATTAGTGTAAAACAACTGCATCGTTTCTCAGGGAGTGATGTTTGTCTTCACTTATTAAAACCTAAGTCAATCAAAGTTATTCCCCAACGATTATAGACTTGGGTAAGGTTGTTCTGCTGTAATTCTTATTATTATTATAAACACCTCTCTTACATTAAACTCATGTCTACATTAGTTATTATGGCAGATTACAATTCTACCTTATAAGGAGTACAGGTTATCTCATATACTTATAAAACTAACTACTTTAACATACACAATAAGGTAAACTTCTAGCATTGTCATAATGTGAAGCACCTAGTGTCTATGGAAGTTTTTAAACACCAACGAACTTGGTAAAATCATGTTGATAATGCTAATGCTAAGCCATTCAACTCTATTCAAATTCATAAATTAAAATCACCCAAAACTGAATGGTTTAAGAGTGATAAGGTTGTTTTATGAACCAAGCATATCCAATATTGTAGATAACATATACCACTATAATAGTCGAAGGGTTCTAAGCAAGTCTAAACCAAAGTTAAACTATGCAAAATAAATTCATGAATATGTTCCTTTTCTATACTAGCTAACTATACAGTGGACTATCATCCGAAACGTTGATATTTAAGAGTTATAAACATGCATAATCACCAATACATAAAAACATATAAATCTATTTATAGAATAAAAGTTCTAAGTAAGGATTTTTGGGTTATATAAATGATTTCATGATTATCAAACCTTCGTTAGGTCAACATCTTGAAAATCATTATTTTATCCTAAACCAAATCAGCGCTAATCAACATTATGATACACATGAGTTATGATCACGTTGGGATATTTTTATGGGCATATATCATAGTTTATGTGTTGTTTGTTAAAAAATCATTGCATAAATAATTGGCATTATTTGATCGCAGGAGAACTATTGAAAATCGACCCACTGCATGGCTTGATGTTCTTGAGCCACGCGGTCATCTCCTAGCCATATATTGAAGAATATAAAATCGGTGCAACCCTAATCCTTTGTTATTCCTTCTCCGTAGTTCTCGCTGGCCTTTAGGCTATTTGCAAGTCTCGTGGCTGCCATGAGAGTTCTCTCTGCTTCATCTTGCTCCAACACTTAAGTATAGCGTGCTGTGCCCTCCAATGTTCGGCCTTGTTTCTATTTCTTTGTGCCTGTGGGTGTATACTCTGCAAGAGTCTGTTGGTTTCCATTGCACTTGGTTTGCGGCCGGATTGTATTCCAACTTGCCTTTTTTCGTGGCCTGTCACTGCTTGTGCAAAGCTGTGGATTCGTAGGTTGTTGGTTGAGCTCCTTCGTAGTTGCAGGGTTGGAGATTTATGTGCTTACTTTTCTATTAGTGACAGTCTCTCTGGTAGACTATTCAACATTCTTATTAAGGTAATTTTTGGTGTTATTTTCAACATAGGAGAATTTATAATCGAGTTGTTTTTACAGTAGGGTTTTCAATGTTTTAAGGTTTTGTAAATAACACCCTGTAATGTAAACTCTTTGCAGGAAATTGAGACAGTGCTTGCATTCCGTGATGAAGCAATTGCTGGCTGTCTCCAAAGGCCGCGTCTCCAAACGGGTAAGCCCTGCATTCATTGTTTGGGTTCTTGACCTATTGTAATAGGGTTGTCGATGGGAGACTATGAGTTGGAAGCTTGTCTAGCTTCGTCTTTTAGCTATACTATTTCTTTTAAATGTTAATGGGTTCTAAAATGTTTACAAACCCTCGTTTCGTCGATGGTAGTTGCGGCCGTGAGTTGGGTGTTGTATTTGGTTTTAAAGTTCAGCCTTCTGGCTTATTAATGTAATGCCATGGATTTTAAGACAGTTTGTCTTCGAGCTTAGACTCATTTTACAGTATACTGTTTGGTAACTTTGTGTAAATAGGTTTTTACCCTATTCGACTGTGAATAAATAAATTTACTATTTATTTTGTTTTGGTGATATAATGTAGTTATTTATTTTAAGCCGTATCTGTAACTCCTTTATAGAGTAAATTGTAATAACTCTTTGTTTGCTCAGGAATAAGAGCTAGGGTTTCCTCAATGAAACCCTTGTTTACCTAATTCTTTTAATTTAATTAAACAGGTTCTAATACTTGTTTTAATCTTGTTTAAGTTAATGTTATTACAGTTATGTATTGAATATTCTTAAATGGCATTTGTACATATGTGGCAGTAAGGACTGTATCCAGTCTTTGATAGTTTTAATTGTTTATTGAATAATGGTCCAAATAAAGAGAATTACAGCTTAAAAGTTTTTATTTTAAACAATAAATTTAATATAGGGTTTCGACCGTGTAATTATTCGTGCAGGTATAAACCTGTTATGGAACAATTCTTTACATAAATATATATTTATTTTCATACTGGTTATTATCGTATTCTTGTTATTTTTATCTACTGAAATGATAAAAAGAATTTGAAAGATAAGCATAGATTTTTAAATAATTTTTCTTCTTGATAAAATAAATATTTTTCATAATACTCTCCTTAGTTAATAGTACTGTTAGTCTTAGTTTATTGTTGTTAGTAAATAAACTATATAGATAATAGTTTATACCTTTATTGAACTGAATGTGAACATAGGAGTTTAACTGTGTTTCCTCTACTGCATATGCAACTGGTTAATAGATAAACACAAAGAGAATATATATAACATAACACAGTTTATCCTCCTGCATATTTTAATTTCAATAAAAAAATAAGGTACTGTGTATAAGCATAACATATTGTCTACTAGGGTATTTTCTTAATATAATAATCCTTCTACCGGTTCTGGGTTATTGGTATTTCTTTTCCAGTATATTTACATAAATAAACTGGTTAAACAATAAACAGAGATAAATAGACTCTGGTTCTTCTAATAGTAACCTATATAATGCATTAAATTGCTCTGCTCTTATGAAATGCATAAAACATCTATTCATTTCAATCTCTTATGATTTCCTTCATCTACTTTAAATAGCCTGTCTGTGCTGGAGTACGGTCTGGTCCTTCCAGATGTGGAAAAACACGGATTAGAATTATCTTCCATCTATTTCAGATTCATTCCTTCTATAATCTAAAAGATACTAACTCTAACATTTTACAACTAAATATTCAACATTCAATTAACAGTCAGATTCACATTTAACTATCTAACACAGTAAAACAAAGAATATAGAACCTGATTAGGATGGACAAAAACAACGTTAGGAGGCTGTTCCTCCCTACCAAACTCCTAGAGAGTGATCAAACAACGCTTCCTCGGGACCCCCAAGCCTGTTCATGGTCTCCTTGGCTGAGAACTGGTGGAGCAAGCAAACAATAGACTAGTCCAATGACTCGGTAATCACTCTGCACTCAGCAGTAAGATCCTTCAGCTGAAAAGATGCAGTAGATCACTTAGCAATTAACCCCTCAAACTCTTTCCACAAATTCCCTTACCATTGAATTTCTCTGAAGTACATTCACCTAAATGATCACTTCTCTAGAATGAGCAGCCTCATCTCTCTTCAATGGGCATTTTTATAAAGATTGCCTAGGTCTTTTGGGTCAGTTGTCATTAACTGAGTCACCTGCTCTGATCCCACTTTCTTGGGGGATCATGACCCCAAATGTAGGGAGGTTGCCATATGCAACAGTTGGAAGTGGCTTGAGAATGTTGCCACATGTCTGTTTGCTCTCCACCCAGTCTCCTCCACCAATTTGATCATTAAACACTCTTTTAACAGCTCTCCTAAGTTGTTGTCTGCACCTTTTTTATTTATAATTAAAATATTCAGAATTACATTAAATATTCTTGACTCTGCTAAGTCATCAATTACAACTTAGCATAAAATTTAACATATTGTCTTTAAATAAAATCAAATAAGATAATTTTTTTTTTGCAAAATTGGGGCATGTGACATGTGAAATGCACCATTGAAATTTTGTCAGACCAAGCATAATATAGGCATTAAAATCAGTCAATTAATTGCCCAATTGGCATGACAGTCCAAGTCTCATCAAGGAGACTTTCATATTTTTCATGCCTTCCCAACAGGCACATGAGCTCATTCATGTATATTCTTGGGCAGGGAATTAACCATTCTAGCATTCACAATTTACTTTAAGCAAAAACACACATTCCATTTTCAGTCATACATGCATTCAACAATCTTTTGTTTTCACAATGCATATATATATATAATTAAACGAGCAAGAGAGAGCAGCAAGAGGTTTTCCCCTC
>LPNX010814845.1:232489-243764 GCA_001517045.1 Pseudotsuga menziesii | reverse complement strand
TATATATCAGGCACATTCAAGCCAACCTTCAATTGGGTTTATCAGACCATCTACAAATTTCCTGTACTTATCTCAACAATACACTTATATCAACAACCAATCATCAACCAAGCCAACACAGTTGGGTTTATTAGGCCATCAACAATAACACATGCACTTATATAAACAATAAACGACAATTTCCAGGTTTCATTTCCAGTAGTGAGGTCTAATTCCACTACCCCATATCACACAAGAGACCACTCCCTTCTCTGAGTTGACGACTAGTCCCTCAGGAATGTCTCCTTCTCTATGCTCTTTAGTAGAGGGTAGGATGAGCTCAAGCCATTGTCCATTTAGTGTATAATACCAGACTACATCTGTTTAGCCTGACAACACAAGCAATATAAGCATATTTGTTAGCGTTATTGCTCTAAAACTGTAATCATATTTCACATCATTCACTATCAAGTATTGAGACACCAGGAGTGCGTCCACTTCCTAGGATGTAATCAATATTGAAAAACCCTTCCATGATCTGACATCGAAAAAGTGTGCACCCTTTTCCGGTGTGTGCCATGTAGGCCCTATTCATACTCAAGCAATCGATCATCATGGAAATAAAATCAAAACATGTTCTGCATATGGAATTTTAGTAATTTTACATGCATATTCTTAGCTAGGGTCACAGAACACTTATCCATTTGCCAATGCGATATTCCTTCGTTGAGGAGGAATGGGAGCTCCCTTCTCTGAGTTGACAGTCCCTTGGTTTGCCATCCCAATTCCTCTTTACATTTCATATCCACACATGTCTTACCGACATAACCTATACCATCTTATTCATGTTGTTGACCAAACATGCAGTGCAGATGAGACATTCCCAAAATGTCCAATGGAGTTTCACCTGAAACCCAATTCCAGGATAAGGGAAAACCTTTCCATGAAGTTTGGCTCCTGCAGGCCATCACACATGATCTTCCTGCAGTGTGTACCCCTGGCATATTCATCAAATAGCCAAACAGTTAGTCATTATCTGATAATACAATTCAAATTGATTGTTCCATAATCAAGCAATGAAATTAGTAATTAAGTTCAATAGGAATTTGCAATTCTGTTTACTACAGAAATTGATTCGCTTGGCAATGAGGTGATCCTCATTTGTGGGTCTCTTGTAAGCAACTCTACTATGCCCATTATAAGTTTATACTTACTAGCATAACATGAACACCCACTTACAATGCGTCCTCCTGACACAATCTTATGCAAGCCAATAGTGATTAGTAGTTGTTAGCAATTTCTTAAATCGGAAATTTACAAATTTAAATCGACAATTCGTTCAGCATACAAACTATTTTCACAGCCATGAGACTCTTCTTGTGAGGTTTGGCTCTTTCACATGGTATATTTTGGCCTTTGACATGGTCTTACCCACATTACCATGCCCCAAACAATCTACACAAAACCTGAACCTCAGTCAGCCAAAGATGTAGTAAGTCTTGATGCATATAACTTTTTCATTGCTGCAACAATCACCGAAGCATTTTCAGAATTTATAAAATTCAAACACTTCCAGCTATTAATCACATCAATATTACCAAAACTCATTTACTTCACGCAATCATTATCATACTAAAATTTTCAAGGTCACATCATTTATGCCAAAATGAAATGTTTAGATACTCCTTACTCCACAAGCGTATCATTGTACCACCTTGCCCTTCCATAGAGCATTTTCGGCAGCCAATTGATCATGACTACCCTCTTCATACACTTACTATCATGCATTCATAACAGCTCTTGAAATGGTTCTAGAATTGTCATCAATTCATCATTTCAGCCATTAGTTATTCATAATAACTCATGCACTATCTCTATGCATTCATGCATTGCATCGCAACATTTGCACCCATACTTATGTATGCATATCTACAACATTTACTCATACTTTTCATATGCATCCATTCAATGCATAACTACAAGATTTATAAAATATTTTAATGCATACCCACTTAATGCTACCTTGCATTGATTCAGGAATACTATGCATTCAAACATACCATGCATGGCCTAACCATGACTACTTCATATAGGATGCATGACTATAATCAAGATCATCGGTGCTTACTTTCCTTGGGCTACTAAGCTCATAACAACATAATACAAGAATGACATATTTATCTATGTTTATTGTTTAACCAGTTTATTTATGTAAATATACTGGAAAAGAAATACCAATAACCGAGAATCGGTAGAAGGATTATTATATTAAGAAAATACCCTAGTAGACAAGATGTTATGCTTATACACAGTACCTTAATTTTTTTATTGAAATTAAAATATGCAGGAGGATAAACTGTGTTATGTTATATATATTCTCTTTGTGTTTATCTATTAACTAGTTGCATATGCAGTAGAGGAAACACAGTTAAACTCCTATGTTCGCATTCAGTTCAATAAAGGTATAAACTATTATCTATATAGTTTATTTACTAACAATAATAAACTAAGACTAACAGTACTATTAACTAAGGAGAGTATTATGAAAAATATTTATTTTATCAAGAAGAAAACTTATTTAAAAATCTATATGCTTATCTTTCAAATTCTTTTTATCATTTCAGTAGATAAAATTAACAAGAATACGATAATAACCAGTATGAAAATAAATATATATTTATGTAAAGAATTGTTCCATAATAGGTTTATACCTGCACGAATAATTACAGGGTCGAAACCCCATATTAAATTTATTGTTTAAAATAAAAACTTTTAAGTTGTAATTCTCTTTATTTGGACCATTATTCAATAAACAATTAAAACTATCAAAGACTAGATACAGTCCTTACTACCACATATGTACAAATGCCATTTAAGAATATTCAACACATAACTGTAATAACATTAACTTAAACAAGATCAAAACAAGTATTAGAACCTGTTTAATTAAATTAAAAGAACTAGGTAAACAAGGGTTTCATTCAGGAAACCCTAGCTCTTATTCCTGAGCAAACAAAGAGTCATTACAATGGAGAGCTAAGGACACCTACGCCAGAGCTAACCTGAATTCTAAGACATTCACACACCCATCAACAGGAATCAGTCCTTTCTCTGCTTCACTGTCCCTCAGGCCCTGACTTCCCTTTCCAATACTCTTCAAGGGTTGTGGAGAAAAAAGCCAGCAGTCTAACTCTATCTGAGTGGCTCCAAACACCAGTTTTCTCAAGCATACCCAGCCTCTAATCCTACTCTCAACAGTCCAAAGACCAACCACTGCATACCGCAGTAAAACAAATAGCTCACATCTCTGTGAAGAAGATAAGGACAACACGGTGACAATCCCCAAATGAAAAGGTGAACACAGCTCAAGCCAACAAGTCGAATCAGAGTTGTTCTTGGCCCTAGCATGGCCAAAACAACTCAGCGGCACCCAAAAGATGTTTGCACACGCAGCAACCAAGACCAGAGAAGATCAACAACCCAATCCCATAATGAAACAGCGAGAACCTTACACAGTCCATAAATGGGGAAGAAGACAGACTCCCAACATTGACAGGAAAAGCATATAAACAGTAGAATCGTGCCTCTCAGGCCGTTCGTCCGGCTCGCCGCATGAGATCATAGTCTTCTGACCCCTGCGTGAGGAAACCCATGCCAATTTTCAATCTGTGCATGAGGATGGACAATTGATGGGAGAATGAACAAGACCAAAAACCGTGAGTCCCAAAAACAAAGGTGAACCTTTTGCGTCCCTGCATGAGATGAACAAACGATGGAGAATTTTCCCAAATGGTGCCCGTGAGGAAGCAAAACGTCTCCCCCGTGAGAATGAGTCAGACCCCAAAACCTCCGGAGAGTGGAATGAGTGGGAAGAATCGCATGTCGCTTCCCCGCCCCCAGCGACGTGAAGAGGAAGAGTCCGCTGGTGGAGTGGGCAAGTGGGCAAGGACTGACAGTCCTACCACACCCACCACTACTCAGCAATAACTACTCCCAACTAACAGACAACAAAAGTTTAAATGGGTGGCTGACACATGGCAAACTCCCAATGACCCCCCCACGGGTTGGACAACCCCACCCCTTAACCTTAGGAATCATGCCCTTTTCATTCAACGTTGCATTGTCGTAGTTGGCTGTAGGTTTATTTTAATTGATGTGCATATTTACATGATGCCAAAACTCTAATGTGACGGATAGCACGATATACCATCGGCAACGATCCCTATTGCCGAAACATACACGACCAAATCGATGGTGGGGATTTTGCCTTTAGCTCCACACCACGATTAATTACAATATATACATCATGTACCTTTTTAATGTAACTGAGGTCAAAACCGGGGCATTACACCTTTATAATTTACAAAAATGTCTACTAAGTATTCCTACTTGGGAGGGAAATGGACAACTTGCTTAAGTAATTTCAAAGTAGGAAAAATATAAGTAGAATAATGAGCTCAGTAACATTAATAATCATATAATCAAATAGTTTTCTAAAAATTGCTTTATTTGTCTTTCAAATTAGTCATTATATATTAAATATTAGTTAATTAATTAATTTTATAATTTATATTGAATTATAAAAATTATTAAAAAACATTAAAAGTTTATAATATTATAATGTAGTAGCAAAATAAATAGCATTACTTCCATCTAAAGTCATTAATTTTTTTTATGGGTTTGCACAATTCAATTTATTCAATTTTTTTCATGGCTTTGCACTAATTAAATTCTTTGAAAATAATTTTTTTTTTCAATGATATCCACGTCGTAAAATAATAATAAAAGTATTAAAACACCAACGATGTGTATATAATTCATATAAAAATTGACATAAAAATTATTAATAAAAACTATAGCTAGCGGAAATGTAAAGGTATCATTATTATGTCCCCGCCAGAGGGATATATATGAATCGGTCAGATGCATTAATCTCGAACAATTTGAAAAAATTTCATTTTAAACTACGGTTTTTATATAGTACAGGGTAACTTTTATTTATGGGTTTTTTTAATTATTGATTTTTTAAAATTGTCATTGGTTCTGCTAAGGTGACGTTGGCTTGGATTCCTGTGCCCCAAGACCCGACGACGAAATGATGTCAGCAATTATTATTCCCTACAAATAGAAAATTAGATATCTGTCATTGTTCTGCCAGAGGCTCTTGCAGTGCAGTCAATGTTCTCGGGAACCTAAATGGCACTGCAAAAAACAAAACTGTATCCCATACCTAAATCGTGCGACAAGCAGCAAAGTGCACGCATGAATGAAAAACCTAGATGCGTCGTAGTCTTAAATTGATTTGATATTATAACCCAGTTGAAGAGACATTGTTGTTGGCATGAACTAAAATTGGAGACGAAAGCTGTGGCACTGACACACCTTGTAAATATCGTGTGCTAACATGAAGGATAAAGGACAGTTCACGCAATTAATCTGGTCCAATTAATCAAACATATATAGAAATTTACTTATTCGATTTAGTTTAAGGTCCCGTGTACAATTTCTTCCATCTTTTCCAAAGCAACGGATGGTAGACACACAGGAGCCACGACTCCTTGGAAGTCTTTCACCAGAGGAACAGAGAAATTTGATACCCCAGGTGCTACACCTGACGTAAAACCTGCATACACTACTTCCCCCCACCCAAAATCATCCTTGCCATATTCAACTTTGGACAAGTCCGTAATAATATAAGACCCACCGAGTGCAAAGTGCGGGCGCCCTTTCACTTCCATCAGATCGATGGTAGAATGCACGTATTCTTCGTCGATCCTTCTCTTGGCTTCGTTGATTAAATTCATAGCGAAAGACATCGGTTGATTAATTAGATCCCAGGATTTTGCCTCAGCACAGGCGAAACTTATTGCATTGCCATAGTAACCCGTCGGAAGAGGCGGTTGAAATCGAGAACGGGCGTCTAAAGCAAACAACAATCTCAAATATTGGTCGGCAGGGAGATTGAGAGCCTTCATTCTTGATTGCCACAAGAACGCCGATAACGCTTCGAATGTGGTGCACTTGTTGCCAGCTTCTACGGCCTGTTGTTTCAAAGCCTGAATGTCTATTGACCCAAATAAGAATGATTTAATGTTCATTTCCTCCATAGGTGCCATTAATTGTTTGTATTCATCGGGCGTCGGTTGGTCATATTCGTGGTGCTGAAATTTCACAGTAGGCTTCTCTCTGGGTCAAAGGATTTCTCTATTCCAAACTGGCGGAACCGTAGGGCTGACTGCCCCTCTTGCCATTTCACTCAGAGCTTTCACGAATTGGGCGATACCAACACCATCACTCATGCAATGATTGGAGTGCAAACCCAATATGAAGCCTCCACATCTTAGATGCGTTACCTGGAAAAATTCTATCAGATTAGTATACACATGCTATATATACCGTATCCTCTAAAACCTAATCTGTTGGCCGAATTAATTAGTAGAAATATCTTGGCTGAATTTAGGACAAATAGGTCAAACCTAATCTGTTCGCCGAATTTAGGAATTAGTCCACCAAAATGACATGAACATTGACAATAATCGATCAATCTAAAACATTGACAGTAATCGATCAAACTAAACCATTAGATTATTCATAATAGATCAAACTAGAGTACTTATAACTGTCAAACTAACCCATCCACCGACTGAACAAATTATCATCTTATGTGAGGAGCACGAACCTGAATCAGAAGTAGCAGAGAGTTCGTAATGTTTTCCGATCCCGAAACATTATTGATAAAGTCATCCCCACGAGAAATAGGTGGATAGAGATCTCCAAATTCCTCCAAGGAAATATCGGCATCCGCTTCCACGAAAAGAACACCTTCCACAGTGTAGTCTACTGTGAGTTTACCGTTATCTGCATCTTTCAATCTACTGGCAAAGGGAAAGTAATGCACCAGAACCTTTGCTAGAGCTTCTTTGACAACTTTGACTGGATCATCTTCATTCTTCTTCTTGGAGGAGTCGCTGCGATAAAACAGAAGCTTGGGAATATGATACCTTGTTCTAGGTTGATCGTCGATGTTGGAAAGATAGAGGGATTGACGAGGAGTATAGTTTTCCATGACTCGAGCTGAAGGCACCATGATCACTCTAACTGTATGTGATGCAATCCTTCTTCATCGCTTCTAATGGGTAAGCAGTTAACATTTCAACCATAACTATGTCCTCGTTGCTTCGAATCTTGATTTTTTGTTTGTTTTTTTAAGGCTTTCACTACTCAAGTACTGCATGTATTAAATTTGAATTCCTCATCTCTAGATGGGTCTCTTTTGGTATCTGGACTTCATGCGCAACAATGGCTGCTGGAGCTTGCGAGGGTTCTCAAACCAGGCAGGATTATCGTCCCTCGAAACCCTGATTCTATACACCATGTGCGTGCATGCAATTTTTTTAAATTTTTTAATTTGAATTTGTGGAGTGGTTTCATGAGAAGTCTATGATTTTTTAAATGTTAAAGGAACCCTATCTGCCCCAAAACACGATCTTCTGCTGGGAATATTTGTAGTTTCAGAGGGTACCAATGGCAGTATTGAAGGGCTTGGACAACTGGGAAAGGTTCAGAGTTACAATGGCTGAAGTTTGCTTTGGACTTTCTTGACCTGTAACATGTATAACCTTTTTGATTTTGTTAATTTTGTCACATCTCTTTGACTTGGCTACACACTGTAGACTAGTTCTTTGTTGGCGTGTTCTCCTTTGCAAAAAACTGGTAATGATTAGATGGTACATGTCTGTGGTTGACAAGAATTCTTGATTTTATGCGGATATATTTCTTCAAAATTTGTATTGGAATAAAACATAACGAAAAAAATCCCTGGTTAAACTTGTCCTCCTATATATCACGTGTATGATACCACTCATCGATTATCTCCTTTATCACGTGAATGATACCACTCATCGGTTGGATCCCAAAGAAAGCCTGAAATTATACAGAGACTGATAATTAGGGATATCAGCCGAGAAGGTTTGTTCTCTTAGTCTGTCGGCTTTCGATGTAAAGGTTTCTCTCGGTGAGAGGCGGAGGGTTCAATCCCTGTCCTCGCTTTAAACAAAGTTTGTTTTGATGTTTAATTATTTTTAGCTTTAATTTGTATTTTACTATTACTTAATAAATATGTTGATGGCCTTCAAATTAGGGCATGTCTCTTTTCCTAGGGTTGGCATTTTATGGATTCTTTTCTAAATATCTTTTTCCAATAATGTGAATATTAATGCTAGTGATTGCAAATGAGAATTATCGTTTCTTTCTCGTTTATCAGTTCTATAATTGTTTTTATAAATAGAAAACACAGATAATAACATTCTAAAAATTGGAGACTCCTATATTGAACAGGTTAAGTTGTTCAAATGTTGGATAAGTTGCGGTTTTTTAACAGTTCAGGAATTGTATTTTAATATGATTTTTATGGAGAAAAGATTTGAAACTGTCACATTGGAGAATTGGTTGTTGAAGTTGAGAATTTGTGAATCAACTATCACATAAAAAGACATCAAAACTCAAAAATGAATGTTGGCTTATGCAAAAAACAAAACAAAAAAACTTGAACACAAAGCTACCATACCCTAATGTGCAAAATAGCAAATGAAAGTTGAAGAGCCATAAAGGAAACAAAGAAAACTTGAAATAATTACCATTCTTCGCTTAAGTACTAAAAAAAACAAGCTAATTAAACAAAGAGAGCTTGAAATAATTTCTTAAACGAATTGATTGAGAGTCACTAAGGTTTGGTTCAGAGAATTACTTTTTCTGCTCATGCTGGAACGTCTGCCGCATTCTTGTGAGATTTGTGGGGGGAAGCTTGAAGGATTAAGTAACTCCAATCCAGTGAGAAAACCGTCCTAGCTTGGTGGGTGGCCCTCAATGGGTTGTTTAGTAGAAAACCGTACTAGCTAGGTGGGTGGTCTTCACTGGTTGGTTGGTTAAGTACCTTGGAAGGAAGAATGACTCGAAGGATTGTGAAACTTGGTAGCGTGAGTGCCCCCAAAATAGCAGACCAATTGTTGGTTATGGCTTCCCGAGGTGCCCAATGTCTCATATTATGGCTTCCCGAGGTGCCCAATGTCTCATATTATGGCTTCCCGAGGTGCCCAATGTCTCATTGCCGAGACATTGCCAAGTATGGTGGGTGGAGATGAATTACATTTAATGTACATTGTGAATTTTTACAAGGCCACATGGGCCTGCTGCTTCTCCTAAACAATGGGTGGTGATTCTGAGCTTGGTGGATGGAGATGAATTACATGAACTGTGTGGTTTAATGTACATTGTGAATTTTTACGTGGCCACTTGGGCGTGCTGCTTCTCCTAAACAATGGGTGGTGATTCTGAGTTTGAGCCCAGTAGTTTATAGAGTGGAGTCTGCAGTAATTTTGAGCTTGGGTCCAGTAGTTTATACAGCGGAAAGGAATTGGATTGGATTGGTGGGGGAGATGCCCACATCATGGGATTGGCATGTACATTATGATTTTCTTTACCATTTCCCATTATTGACTACACAATATTAGTCTAAGTCTCTTATGATCCTGAAATGTAATTGAATTATTAACAGTGTAAGAGGATCCCAAGTTTAACCATAGGGTATTAAGATTGCTCTTATAAGCAAGCATTGTTTTGGAATAGATTAACTATAAATTAACCACAACTCTTGAAATAAACAAATCTTAACCAACTAATATTATGATACGACTATGGTTTGAAACCTCAGAATGCTCAAAATCTTGTGAAATGTAAGAATTATAATGAATTTGCATCTATGTTAGCATAAAATTACAGAAAGGTATAGCGTTGGATGCAATAAGCATGCTGGGGTCGACCAGTTCACTTGTGTGTCTGTTCCCTTTTAATTTTCACATTGCATCCAGGTCTGTATTTGGGCCATGTATTTGTACTTTAATGACATTATGCCAGTTTGTACAATTACATTTATGGATGTAAATGCTTCGTTCCTTCCTGACAAATTTGAGTTAAATGCTTGGTAATGGCTATATTTTGTATACAGGTAGAGAAGAGAATATGCAGACCAATGCCTTTGAGTAGATTGTATATAATTGATCCGAGTTGTTTTGATCTGAATTGTGAACATGGCCGATTTCATCTTGTATATATCAGTAAATGTCTGCTATCAGTTGAACTAATGGAGGACTTTCATTGAAATCTATGTTATTCATTTGGGCTGAGGGAGGACTTTCATTATACCTCTGCTATGTATGGAGTAATGCAGAAGCTCCATTCTGTCTTTCATTCACATAGTCTAAACAGAAATTTCACATACCCATTTTATTCAACTGGCTAACCAGAATTTGAATTATACATTTGAGCTAAAGAACAATTTTGTGATCTAACAGGGCGTCTGCATTAATTTATGGTTTTATTGCTTTTATTTTGAACTTTGCTTTGAGGATGTTGTTGATTTTTTCAGCAAATACCTTCTTGTGAACAGAGAAGCGTTCTCCATTTCTCGCCTTGAGATCATTATCAATGATGCTAGGTAAAGAATTTTTAATGCTCCTTTTTTTTCAGAACTATACTTTATACTTCTTAAGTTCCAGCTAAATTTTATTAAAGCTTTAATGGAAATTCTTCGACGCAGGGCTGAGCTCGAGAACAGAAATGAACGATTCGACGTCATAATAGTAGACCTCATATCCTAGAGGTCCTTGTTATCAATTGTACACAAAATATTTCTCTGAGCTTGTACCAAAACCAAACGTTAGCCACACCAAAACCAAATGTGAGCCACAAAGGAGTGTTCGTTACTCAGGTATAACATCATAAAATCGCTCAAATTATTATAGAAGGACTGACTTATGTGGCATACATGACATTTTGAATGACTTGTGGAAGCTCTCTTCTCTACATCGCCAAGATTATTTTTTTCTCCAAAGAATATTGTGAAGTGTTTATATTCATAGGCCATATAAGAACAAGGTGTTTATCTTCAAATGGTTGCCTCGAGTAATGGAGTTTTAATAGATCATGATATTAGTATTAAGTATAATTTAGTTTCGATCTCTAGTTTAGCGATCACTCAAGTATAAGATGTACTTGGTAATATCTGCCGAATCACAGGGTTATGTTGGCTCAAATTATAGATATGATATACAGTAATTTCTGCAACATTTCTCGCATAGAACCCATTCATAGTGGACAAACTAATTTTATATATACTTTTAATTAAACAAAGCGTTTTTTATTTAGAGTTTGGCACACTTTTCACGCTGCAAAGAAGTGAAATCACAAGTGTTTTTCTTAAAGTTCAAATTGGTTGGATTACATTACGCTTGAATCTATC
>LPNX010814845.1:183313-232383 GCA_001517045.1 Pseudotsuga menziesii | reverse complement strand
AAAAGATATATTTTTATTGAAGGTTTCTTACTTGATAGTGGTTGAGAATTGAGATAGCATTTCCAAATTTCCTTGAAATTGATGCATAATTTTCCATCCTTAATTACAATAGCTATTAACATTTACGGGGACATTGCCACCTCGTGGCTCTTGTTAGAAAACCTCATCTGTTGTACATTGCGATACCAAATTTCAAAATAATAAACTTGTAAGTGCATTTAAAAATCTTAGTAAGTGGATTTCAAACCACATATTATGCTTCTCACAACGTACTACATGCTGTCATCCGATTTGAAGGATCATTATGTATTTAAAAGAGGTATGTATTGTGTTTAATTTAGTGATAGTGTTGAATTTATTTTTATTACAGTATTTTTATTACAGTATTTTTATTATTTTGTTTTTGAATTTCAGTAACTATGTTGAAGGCTATATATGCAGCAGAATTTGAGGATAACAGGTGAGTTTAAACTCTCTTCATAATTCCTATAAAGGATAGATTTTTGAGATTAGGTTTAGTTTTATATTTTAGTTTAGATTTCTTAAATTAAGTTTGGTTTTATATTTTAGTTCAGATTTCTCATATTAGGTTTGGTTTTATATTTTAAAGTTGTTAAGCTTAGTTAAATTAATTGGTAAAAAGTTTAGTTCAGTTTATAGTTTGGATTTTGGTGGGATTTATTTTTCTGATTTAATGTCTAATTTCAAATTTACAATTATTTTTTATTTTATGTTTTTTTATTAATTTTATTGTAAATTATTTTGAAGTTTACATTTTTATTTATTTTTATTAAATTTTATTGTAAATTATATTTGAGTTTTTTTTTAAAGTTTATTGTAATTTATTTTTGAGTTTTTTTTTTTAAGTTTATGGTAAATTATTTTCTATTTTTTTAAATTTTATTGTAAATTATTTTTGAGTTTTTTTAATTTTATTTTAAATTTGATGTAAATTAATTTCTATTTTGGGAGAGTTAATAATTCTTAAATTTTCATTTTTATTAGCTTTTAGTTTTTATTATTTTATATAATCTTATTTTAATTATGTGTATTAGATTTTCACAAATTGTATTATCATTTTTTTTTGTAACATAGAAACCTAAATATTAATAAAATTATTATTATTCTTAGAGAAATGGCACTTTCCCTTTCTCAAATCTCTCAAGGATAGCCATGGCCAAAGCTATCTTTGAGGGTTGTCTATTGTTTGAGTATGTTTTTTACTTTTAGATTTTAGATTTTTATTTTGTTAATTCTTTTATTTAATGTGTTGTAATTTCAAAAAAATGTATTTTTACTTTTATTTTAAACTTATAAAGCATTAAGAATACAAATTGAAAAAACAAATATTTATAATAATTATGTTCTAATGCATCATCTAATATGTTTATTAATTTGTAATTTGTTTGATTAATTAAATAAAACCAATTTATCAAAAACGTTACATTGCTAACATTTTTTTATTTATAATTTATGTTTATTAATTTGTAATTTGTTTGATTAATTAAATAAAACAAATTTGTCAAAAACATTACATTGCTAACATTTTTCTTTTACTTTATATCAAATCAATTCTATTACAAACTTTGGATTTTAACACCTCATAATATAATAAAACAATTCATCATAAACAATATATTTACAACATTATTTAAAATTATTTTATATATAATTAATTTATCATAAACAATTCCTTTGAAGCATTTTTCATTATTTTATATAAATCAATTTATCACACACATTACATTTACAAAAATTTTCCATAACTTTATATAAAACCAATTTATCATAAACATTACAATTACAACATTTTTCTTTCATTTTATATAAAATCAATTTATCACAAACATATATTTACAACATTTTAAAAATATTTTTATATAAAATTAATTCACCATAAACAATACATTTGCAGCATTTTCATTCTTTTATATAAAATCAATTTATTACACATTACGATTAGAACATTTTTCTATAACTTTATATAAAATCAATTTATCATAAGCATTAGAGTTACAACATTTTTCTTTTTTTATTATTTAAAATCAATTTATCACAAACATTACATTTATATCATTTTTTCATTTCTTTATAAAATTAATTTATTATAAACATTCTATTTACATCATTTTTTCGTTACTTTATATAAAATCGATTTATCAAAAACATTACATTTACCAACAATTCTATATTACTTTAAACCAATTTTATGATACACATTATATTTTAAAATCAATTTTATAATCAAATTACATTTAAAAACTTAAATAATATACAATTAATGATTAATAAAATAAAAAAAGATTAATATTATATGTTTGTGTATGTGTTATGTTTTGTTATGCTGTATTGTGTATGTGTTGTGTATAATAATTGTACACCTATAAAACATAGATTTATGTAATTTATTGTATTTAATAAATGTGTATTTTTCATTTCATAATTATTTTTTATATTATAAATATGATTAATTTTTATAATTGTTTTTTATATTATAAATGTGATTAATTTTTTATAATATAAATTTGTGTGATTTGTTGAATTTAAACTTGATTGGAAATAATAAAATTGTATGAAATAAAGTTTTTTTAACATGTTTTATTGAAATGAAATATTTTGTTTTAGATGGTATACTTTTTTATTTCATTAAAATAAATGATAATAAAATAAAATAAAATAGTGTACTATAAATGTGTTTTTTTTCATAATTAATCTTAATATTTTAAATGTGATTATTATTACTTTTCTTAATTAATTTAATATTTTAAATATATTTAATTTTTTACAATATTTTTTTATTTCTAAATTCTAAACAATATATTTACAATATTTTATATTTTTTTATATTCTATAGTATCATTTTTTATTTCAATAAAATAAATAATAGTGTATTATAAATATGTATTTTTTATTTCATAATTATTTTAAATATGGTTATTATTTTTATTTCATAACTATTTTTTATATTTTAAATATGTTTATCTTCTTACTTCATAATTATTTTTTTATTATTTTATATCGAATTATTTTTATTACAAATTTTTCATTTTAAAACCTCATAATATAATAAAGGAATTTATGATGAACATTACATTTATAACAATTTTAAAATTTTTTATATTAAATTAATTTATCATAAACAATATATTTGTAGTATTTTTCATTACAACATTTTCCCTTGATTTTATATAAAATCAATTTGTCATAAACATTTCACTTGCACTATTTTTTCTTGGATATAAAATCAATTTATCAGAAACATTACATTTACAACATTTTTTCATTACTTCATATAAAATTAATAAAATAAAAAATAGTGTACTATAAATGTGTATTTCTTGTTTCATAATTCTTTTTAATATTTTAAATGTGATTATTATTTTTATTTCCTAATTATTTTTTATATTTTAAATATGTTTATTTTTTTTTTATCTCATAACTATTTTTTACTTTATATCAAATCAATTCTATTACAAATCTTTCATTTTAAAATCTCATAATATAATAAAGCAATTTATCAAAAACATTACATTTATAACATTTTTAAATATTTTATATAAAATTAATTTATCATAAACAATATATTTGTAGTATTTTTCATTATTTAAAATCAATTTATTAGAGAGTAATTTTCCCAAAACTTTAGATAAAATCAATTTGTCACGAACATTACACTTGCAGCATTTTCCCTTATGCTTCTGCTGATAAGTTAGCCAATGATGGTGGGAAAGTTCAGAATGGATATTGGCATATCTCTGAGTATTTTGGGTTTGATAGATGTGACACCTATCAGATTTTTTAAGTTGCTATGTTTTGTTTTGGTTACTGTTTTTTTTTAGAGACTTCTGAACTGGTCTTAATGTTTTTTTGTTAATTATTCTAAATTGTTTAGTGACATTTTTTGAAGGACTTAGTCATATGTGATATGATATGCTATGTGGATATTATGGATACTTTTTTCCTGATTTCAGCAATGATTGGAGATGATTATTGTATGGAAGGCATTGCCATTTTTTCCTTGTATGTATACATGGATTGTATACTTGGACGATTTTGTAGACTTTCATGATATTGCAGTTTTGTGCAGTATATTTGTGGACAACAACTGAGGTGGTTGTTGATAGTTTTGATGGATATTTGCTTGAAGAATCATTTTTGATATTTTGTAATAAGCATTTTTGTGTTGATTGTATTGATGAAATGGACACTCATCATTTTGATAGTGGTTCATCTGCAAAATGTAAATTTGTATCTTGTATATAAAGTTATGATTTTTTTTCTGTGGAAAAAAAAAAAATTTCCTTCATTTGATTATTTATCAGAAACATTACATGCATTTTCCATTATTTTATATAAAATTAATTTATGATAGACATTTCATTTACAACATTTCAATTTATCATAAACATTACATTTGTAACAATTTTATATTACCTTAAACCAATTTTATGATACTAGTTGTATTTTAAAATGAGCTCTATGATATGATACATTATTTTGTAAAATAAATTTTATAATCACATTACATTTTAATAACTTATATAATATATAATTAGTGATTAATAAAATAAAATAAAATTTTAAGTATTATATGTTTTTGTTGTGTTATATTGTATTGTGTGTTGTTTTGTGTTATTTTTCAATACTTTATATAAAATCAATTTACAATAAACATTGTATTTATAGAATTTTTTCATTAATTTATATAGAATAAATTTATCATAAAATTATATTTGCAACAATTCTATATTACCTTAAGCCATTTTCCATTACTTTATATAAAATTAATTTATGATAAATATTTCATTTACAACATTTCAATTTATCATAAACATTACATTTGTAACAATTTTATATTACCTTAACCAATTTTATGATACTAGTTGCATTTTAAAATGAGTTCTATATGATACCTTATTTTGTGAAATAAATTTTATAATCACATTACATTTTAATAACTTATATAATATATATTTATTTATTAATAAAATAAAATAAAATTTTGAGTATTATATGTTTTTGTTGTGTTATATTGTAAAATAAATTTTATAATCACATTACATTTTAATAACTTATATAATATATATTTATTGATTAATAAAATAAAATAAAATTTTGAGTATTATATGTTTTTGTTGTGTTATATTGTATTGTGTTGTTTTGTGTTATTTTTCAATACTTTATATAAAATCAATTTACAATGAACATTGCATTTATAGAATTTTTTCATTACTTTATGTAAAATAAATTTATCATAAAATCAGCCTAGATCCAAATCCTAGGCTCTATCAAGGGCAGAGAGGGATCAAATCTCATGTGGTGCAAACCTCCTTGAGTGCAATATCTGAGAAGAGGTTTGCACCTCGGTAGATTTGATCCCTCTCGACGCTTGATTTAATGACACCCTTTATTTTTTATACAGCAGAGCGACCCAATATATCTTAAGCGACCCATTATATCTCATTGCACGTTCCGAGGTTACTAGATTTTCAATACTATTAAGATAACCCTAACCCTAAATTTTTTTATAATTTATAAACTTAATTACAATTATGTATTTTAAAATTTAATCTAAAAGATTATTTATTTAAGATATTATTATTTAAATTTTTTTTAAATAATTATATTTAAATTTAATTTCATAAATACAAAAAGCAAAATTAAATACTTTTATGACAAAGTAATAAATTTATAGAGAATATTCATTTGAAAATACATGAAATGCATATAAAATAAAATAAGGAAGACGCTCTATTCTCATTTCCGATTTGCTTCTTTACCCAATAGTGAAATGACTTTAAAAGGTGAGGAATGACTTTATAAAGTTTTATTAGCATTTGCAATTTGCAAAGCAAGGAACACACACTCTGCACTCCTAAAAAGCTACGGAATTGATTCTCATTCCAATCTGCGAAGAGGAATAATTTAATTATTGTTTAAAAACAAAACAGTGTTTGCTTTTAATTATTATATATTCTTACACCCTAAAGCAAAAATAAAAATTTTAAACAAAATTGTCCGATCTACGTTTTTAAAATTAAAATAAATCCAAACCAAATTAGATTAGCCCGTGTTATTTTTCTTGACCGGCTTAACGTGAAAACTCCGGCGGCGTCTGTGAGTCATTGCCTACGTTATCAGACCAATATATTCCGTTCGCAAATACATATTCAGTGCGTCTTTAAACGAAGTTTCGGAGAACCTTCTTGAGTGACCTCCTCGCCGTGCGGATTTCGTTGATTTCTTTGAAGAATCTGTCATTGTAATGCAAGAAGCGACCACTTATTTATTGAATGAACGGCAAGAAGCATATTGGCAACCAACTCCGAGGATTGAGAAACTTTGCTTCGATCTCGGGTGCCCGGTGTCATCTCCGATTCTGCGCAAACTCCGCCAAATTCCTGAGAAGGAATCAAGCTGCCATGGTCGTTACCGGAAGATCTTCCATGGCTGAAGAAATCAAACGAAAAACAAAAAAGGAATAAGAGCTGCAGGTTTTGAGAGCCAATGGCGACCAGTATACTTCTCTTTTCTTTTCAATGGCCAGCACTTATCTATGTGTTTCCCCATATATATATATATGAAATTTCATGCATATATGAGATTTAATGCACATAGTGAAGGAAGTGAATAATATGGGCAGTATCACTATTAATTAACTGATAACTAAACAGCGGGAGGTCAGAGGCGTAACGAGATTTCCTAGGTTTATGTAAGACATATTTCGACAACAACCATTAGATATATGTTATTTCTGTAGCATCTAGGACTTTATTGCTTATGGCTTCTGACTGACCTAACCCTATAGCTGGTAATGTGTTGCCACTTATCCCATAATTCATAATATAAAAGAGGTGCTTGGGAACAAAAGGCCTATATTTACTGTTTTTCTTTAAATTTGTCTGTACGCAACTTCATTCAACCATCTATGATATATATGCTCTTCCTGCTAAGAAAAAGCTTGTGAGAGCAGGCTAAATAGCAAAGCCTGTTAGCCAGAGCTGCATGACTTAATATAAACTTTTTAGTATTTTGGGGGTTAAAGTTTCGTTTTGGTATTAAATTTGGGCAAAATCTTTGAATGCAAAATCTAATAATCAAAACTTTGATAATTAGAATATAATTATATAAAATTGTAATTATAAGATGAATTTGGTTAAATTAAAATTATTAATGTTTTGTGATGCTTTATCTATCTATCATCCAAATTCTCAAAAATACAATGAAAACTAATATTTGAAAGAGAATTCGAATGATTACGAGCAATGAAAAGAGTCTTGTATATCAGACTTTGAAGGCTTACAATAGAATAAGAATGAGAATCGTTGTGTTGCTTAAAAAACAATACTTTAAAAGTCTTATATCAAATTTGAAGGGTTACGATATAATAAGAATAGTGTTGCATATTTCTCTGAACAGGAAGAAACACACACATAAAAGAATACCATCTCTAACTTATAATTATTTGTTCTATCTATTCCGTGGACTCGAAATCCTGAGAATTATTAATTTTGAAAATATGAAACGTTATTTAGTGAAAGTGAATCTGCTTTTTTCGATTTTATTTGGATTTGTATATCGAACAGGAAGAACACACACATAAAAAAATACCATCTCTAACTTAGAATTATTTGTTCTGTGTATTTCCTGGATTCGATATCGTCAGAATTATTAATTTTGAAACTCGATATGGCACCGCTGCGAGTTGACAACCAATCGCAGCCATAAGATCTCCCCTTTACGGTAAATAATCGTTGCAATATCGTCAGAATTATTAATTTTGAAATTCGATATGGCTGCGATTTTTGCAACTCATTGCTTCTCTTTCAAGAACCTCAATCATCAACTCTAATTCTTCGCTGCCCTTCTCTAGGTAAATTTGATTGATACGCTGTAAGATTTTATTTGAAGTTTTTTTTTATGGCTTAATTGTAACTAACACTACAATGTTTTGTTTGTGCATGAAGAGGAGGAATAAGGGTCTTGGCGGAGGAGCCCACCCACGGCCCTATCTGCAATACAGAAAAGAAAAAACTCACGTCCTCCCTCCCTCAAAGATGGATGCGTATGCAAGTAAGGTAAGGCGTGACGCATTGAAAGCTAGGTTACCCATATTGAAAGCTACGCTAAACGTATTGAAAGTCAGTTCTGTCTGTAGCGCCCGCCCCATTTTGATAAAATCGTCACAGTAATTAATATACAGGAATTGCAAATAGTTTACACTTTTTTAAAGTTGGAAATCTGATCACATTCCGTGAAAGAAATTGGTGAACTGTGTAGAGCATCTCTGAGCCATTCGGTGAAAGAAATTGGTGACAGAAATTGGTGAAATGTTAAGTTGTTCGGAGATTTTATGTGCTACTAAAATTAAAATAATATGAATATGAAAATAATTTGAACCTGGATATCAGCCACAGAATGCAAAAAGAATATCTGAATTGATTGTCGATTAGCAAATTTAAAATTCTTACCTGCTGTCGCAGTGGTTGTTGCTATTTGCTGTCGCAGTGGTTGTTGCTGTTGCTGGATCAAGGTAGCTAGGATTTGGATGTAGTTTGTGATACTTCTTGCTATTTATATATAGTTGTTGTTTTTTTCTTCTTCTAATTTTCTATTTTTTTTAGCCAACATAACATTGTAACTTTACTTCTAATTTTTTTTCTATTTTTTTTATAGCCGACATAACATTATGTAAAGTTACGCAACGTTACGTAATGTTACAAGATCTACCCCATACTGGGTTGTAGAGCGCCTCTCGGGGCAATTATATTTACAAAAATTATGTATTACCTTAAGTCATTTCTACCATACACATTATATGATATACAATGAACGATTAATAAAATAAAAAAATTAATATCATATATTTTTGTTGTGTTATGTTGTATTGTGGATGTGTTTTGTGTTGTGTACAATAATCACACACACGAAACATAAATTTAAGTAATTTATTGTATTTAAAACTACTTGAATAAGTGATTCAAAATGATAAAAATAATAAAGATTTTAAATTAATATGATCCGTTGAAATGAAATATTTTATTTTAGATATTGTTATTTTTTATTTTAATAAAATAAATGATGTATATTATAAATGTGTATTTTTCATTTCATAATTAATTTCTATTGCTTCTTAAACCATAAGTGATTGGGTTTCTTCTTAGGAAGCACTCCAAGGTAGTCCTCATTGCTGCTTCTTTTCCTCCCAGTAGAAGATTCTACCATCTTGGACACAAGAAACGGCAAACCGTAGAGGGAATATTGTGTTCTTCTATCGCAACGCTTTCCTACACTTAGAATTTGCAAGAATTGATGCATGCAATGAGATTTCGTTAGTTTATATAGAAAATGCTATGGATGGGGTCGATGTCTCACTAATTACTCAAAGCAATTATGCATGTACAACTCAAGACAAGCTTTGCGTTCCACAATTGGTACAAAGCTCCGCTTAGTAGCCTCAAAACCACTCCGAAAAAGTTGCCATTATCAAAGAAAAACTAACAACCGTGCTTAGGGTTTAATTGAATTCCAGCACATCCAACTGACACCTATGATGTCTGATACGCCGCTAACGCTGGAGGAGCCAATATCAAAACCTACGTCAGTGGAATATATCCCAATCAACAATCAAATAAATAATATTAAAATAATTCTATTTAATATAAATTTTAAAAACTTTAAAAAACTTTACAACCACAAAAAATTAAACAATGTACGGTTGGTTGGATTAATAGACATAACCCATCCATATCACCGCTTGTGGTGACATAACAAGGGTTAAGAGAAACACAACCAAATTTGAGAAACGTGCACACTAGTAAACTTTTCAATGACAAGCATCCAATATAATAGAGAAAGGTCTTACCCGATTATAAATTATTATCTAGAGACAATTGAAGATGGTATCCATTGGCCAAGCATCAAGTATGAAAGACATCCAATCAACCATCCATAAGCATCAAATAAGAGTAGTAAACAACAGTATAAGAATTCTCTTCACAGCTTCTGCTTATTTTTTACCACAATTAGATATTTCGGTTGGTTGTTATGAAGGTATTTATATTAGTAAGCCACTGCATTCGAGATGTATGAATTTGTAGGCATATTTGTGTATGCTAACCTGTTATGGTTCAGTTAAGAAGAGGAGGAGGTGGAGCTTATGGAAAATGAAAAGAATAAGGATGGTGGAAACACACCCGATCCTTTTGCAGATGCATCTATCAATAATGCTGTAAATGGTCATGTTGTGTGTTATAGATAGTTTTTGTTTTCTATTTTTAGACCGTATGCTTATTTTCAAAATATGGTTTTCTTATTGCTTTAAGATTCTGAGTTTGGTTTTTGAAGTATTTTGATAGCATGCTTATTTTTATTTTTGATTTTATAAGTTTTCATTTTAAATTTACTTTACTTAGTTGTTTTCATACTTTTAATGGGCTTATTAGGTGTATGTATTTCTGAAAGGTTGGATAGAGATATCATAAGGGTTAATCAAAGTTTGATTTCACAATATAACCCTTTGTTTTTTAAGATTTTTGTCAAAAAATTGAAGAAAGAAGTCATTATTGAAGTGGAAAAACAAACTAATCAAGTGGAGTCTTCGACACAGAAACTTGAAGAGCTTGTAGGTGGACAACAAAAGAATATTGATAAAGATAATCAGTTGGACTCTCAAGTGTAGAATTTAGAAGATGTAGCAGAAATCATTGAAGATGACACAGCAAATACCTTTGATGAAGATATGAACCAGAAAGAAGGTAAATGTGTTTTAGAACAAGAGAAGATTCTTACAGATGTACATGAAGAAAGAAAGGAGATCCCAGTGCTTGATAAATTCAATTCTGTGAATGTCAAATAAAACTTCCACATTACATAAATGAGTGTGCAAAGTTTATTGAGAATTATGCTCTGTTTTTTCCTGTTTTGGTCATTGCAATTGAGCGCGGATTACGACCTGATGGAGATTAATTTTAGAAAAAAAAAAGAGGTTTTTGTTAAAAAGAAAACCATTCACAAGAACCTCTCTCAGTTTTCCAACATATGTCAAGGTTTGAAAGATTCAATTTAATCTTTACAGCCTAGTTTTTAGGGTTTAAAAATATTTAATATTTTTCTGTTTTAGTCTTCATCGTACGGGGAATATTCTAATATGATTGGAGATTAATTTTAAAAAACAAAGAGAATTTTTTGTCCATAACGAACCCATTCACAAAAACCTCTCTCAGTTTTTGTACATGTGTCACAGATCGAGAGATATGGAAGATTCATTGAGACCTATTTTTAAGAAATTCGCCAAATTTACCGGGAATCCGATTTTGCTATTTTAAGTCAATTAGTTGAAAGTTGGTTAATGTAACTGCTAAGTTGTTTCAAATTCAACCTAATGAAGGGAAGATAGAACTACTTCTTTGTAATTATATAAAGGGGTGGGGGAAACAGAGAAGGGGTTCGAATTTTTGTACAAGGGGAGGCTTTCAGCTACTATACAGAGCTAAGTTTCAGAAAACTCTTATGCATGTTGGATTATTGATTATGTTATATATGCAATCTATAAGACCATTTTATCTTCTATGCTGGTTTCATTTCTAATTAGTGTGATCACTCAGTTTATGAATTTTTAAGGTTGTTTCTCATGGAATGCTTATGAACTATGGATGAAACTCGGTTATGTGCTGATGCTTTTCTGGTTTATGTTACATATATTATACATCTCAGTATTATGTTTTGCATGATTTAGTTTTTTGTTTTAGCCTTATGATTTTTACCCTCTTGTTTACAAACTACAAAACCAAAACCCTAAAAAACCTATTTTACTTAATTTTGTTTTATGAGATTGTGTTGGCTTGTTCTTTAGTAGTCTGAGAACAATTTCTGGCACTAACATTTCCCCTACTGGATCTACATCTCCTGCAGTTCATCACTCACAAGCAAAACTCACCAAGGTTGGTTTCTCTCTCGACATTTTTTTTGTTTGACTATAATATCCCTTGGTATGTCCTTTGTTGGTAATCTCTATCTTCTTCCTATTACTGCACATTGCCCTTTACAATGAGTATTGCCTTGCTTCCAGTTTGACATTTAATATTAGCTTTGAAAAAGGGTTTATTGAATTCTAGTCAAATAATGGGTAGGGAAGTTCACAGCAGTGCCACAAATTTAATTACAATGAAGTTAAATCAATTACATTTATGGTTGTGGACCTAAGTTACACAATACAGGGAAACATGTATGTGTTTCCAAAACTGAAACACACTGGAAACGTGACCACTCATTTATAAATAGCACATTATATTGGAAATTTGAAAGAAAGGATTATGAATAAATGAGCAAGAACATTTAAATGACTAGCAAAGTTCCACCATCGCTTATATTGGGATCCTCATCAGTAGTATCACCCCCTGCCTCCTCATCTATCCTTTGGCTCTACCTCAGTCCTCCAAGGACATCGATTAACACCATTCAATTTTGATGAAACTACCTAATAGAAGCCTTAAAATATCATAGAAAATGCTCATAACTAATCAATGATTTGGGCTTGAGTGAAGGGTACATTTTTGCTAAGGCCATGATAGAGGAATTCAACAATCAATGACACCAACATCAGGTTACATAAAGGGCTTGGTGCTCTTGATTAAATGCCAATCCCATTCCTTGATACATGATAGAATCCAATCAAACGACTGTAATCTTGCCAATCCTGAAATCCTTTAAATTGTTAAGTCTGTTGAATTTTGAATGGAGTATGAAATTTTACTTTCTCCATATGAAGTCTGATGAGGTTGGAAACTTTCTCAAACATACTAGAACAGTTAGTGGTAATGTTAAAAATTTAAGTAAAAGGATAGAAAAGTAAAGATAGGGGAAATGTCAACTTTTACCAGCATTTTTGGTGAAGTCTAGTAAAAATCTGAGTCAAACCAAGTCAAAATAGGTAACTGGTAACACATTTATAGTCTCTACCACACATTTCTGTACCAAAATGTTCATGGCACGACACCTATTCTGGTCTTTCCGGCAACTTCGCCATGGACTCTAGTGCCCTGGAAAATGCATTTGGTTGCAGGGAACCTTCTTTCTATTTAATTACAAGGACAAACAACTATAACTTCTACACAATTGTATTAGTGACCAATTCCTTTCAATCAACCACTTCTATGAATGAAGAAAACATACTAAGTTGATTTAATGCTTATAGATGCAAATGTAAATGATATCAAGTCAATGTATTCAATTCAAGATATATGGAATTAGTAGCAAGGTCATCCATTAGCACTTTAGCATACAGGTGACCATTAGTTGTGTAACCATATACAATTCATTTGTAGTATTTAACCAACCAATAACCTTCCATTCAAGTATGAGGACTCATATAAATATAGCAGCAATAATACAGTATGATAGTTCTAATTATGACAATTGTATAGCAGCAGTGAAGGTTACCAATGTAAGGTGTATAAGAGTTTCAATTTTGCATTCAATGTAAACCACACCACTCCAAACCTTGAACACTATTCTTAGCAATATAGGACAACCACCAAATGTATGTTCCATACTTGTAGCTATGCAAATAATTTAAATTTTTAGACTTTATTTACCTATCTTAAACAATATCACCATCCAACTAATAGTTAACCTTTGATTCAGTTCGGTGTTTACTGTGGTTGTAGGTAGGGGGGTTGTCAAAGTTTGACAATATATTGCAAACTGTAGGCAACAGGTGGAAGTGTGTTGATATAGGGTTGTTACAGCTTTGTTTTCGAAATGGTTGTTGAAATGGTAAAAACCAACATAGATTCCTCTCAAATAGAATACCTGGTGGCCCTTTAAAGAAAAAGCATGGCATGGAGTTATCTTGGCACCTAAGAGAATTGGGTTTTCGAGTCCAAAGAGCACCAATTATTATATATAATTAACACAATAACCACTTACATATCCTATTAAAAACATTCTAATTCTAGCTTTGAACTATCAATTCATGGGAATTTTGACATGATGCCAAAAAGGAACTAAGGTCATTTAGACTTTATTTACCTATCTTAAACAATATCACCATCCACCCAAATTCTTAAACAAAATTCCCATGAATTTTGACATGAATTCATAAACCCTAAACCCACATTTTGCAGACATTCCTACTAGATAAATACCCACAAAAATCATATGAATCAAATCCATATTTTATGGTGAGGATATGAACTTGCTTACCCTGATCATAAGCCGTGATTTTTGCACAAATCATAAGCACCGTCGAGAAAGTAAAATCATTAGGCCTCATCCCCATCATCAACGCTTGCCAACACATCTTGAGAGCCTCTTCATCTTTCCCATTCAGAGCATACCCTGCAATCATATAGCTCCACAAAACCACCACATTCCATTCAGGCATATTGTCAAAGTATCTCACAACGAGTAAACACAGACATGGCAGCATTAAAATATCTCATTCCCTTCCTCCTTTTCCTCGATAACTGTTGGTTTTATGTCTCACATAGAATTTCCCAAGTTCACCTGGACAGCTCGTGCTTCATGCTTGCAAGGAGATTTGAGCCATTTCATCTACACCACATCCATAAACAACGAAAAAAATCATGAATAAAATAAGAACACAATAGGTAATTAAGAAAAACATAGAAGGAAACAAACTTGAAGGTCTAAACATTGCTGCCATTCTAGAGGCGGGGCAGGTGGATCTAGAAGAATGGGCTCGTGTGTGAAGGGAGTGGATGATGCACTAATAGGAAAAGTCCTTCGCCCATGCTTCCTGTAAAAAAAACATCATATCCTGTTCCAGATCCTTCAGTGAAAGTTCGAAATCAAAAACCCCCAAATGGGAGCCGGAGCAGATCCTGCGCGGGTCTCCGTTTTTGAATGCTAATGAGCTAGTGCATGGGTGTTTTTGAATTCTACGTTTTTTGTTTGATTATTTGCATATTTTATATTTTGTGTTTTGTTTTGTCTTTTTATTTTGCATATTTTTCTTTTGTTTAGTTTATTTTGGGTTTTTTTTTATTTGCAAATTTTATATTTTGTTGCATTTTAAACTAATTATAGTTAAACAACTCTATGTTTTTAATTTAGTGTAGTTTAATTTAATTTAATTTAATTTAACTAGGATTTTGTGATAATTTGTATTGGTTGCATTGCTTATAGTGAGATCCTATACATAAGTCCCTTTAAGGACAAACACGATGATGATGATGATGATCAAGGTGATGATGATCGTGATCATGATGATCATGATGATGATGAAGACGACGAATATGATGGTGATGACGACAACAATGACGATGATCAACATCATCATTATCATCATCATCATCCTTCTCATATTCATCACCATTGTCTTCGTTGTCTTCATCGATATCATCATCATCATATTCATAATCATCATCGTCGTCGTCGTCATCGTCATCATGTTCTTCTTCTTCATCGTCATCTTCCTTATCATCATCATCAGCATAATCATCATCACTTGACATCTTCGTTATCACCATCATCATCTTGATCATCTTGATCATCATGATCATATTCGTCATCATCAACATCTTCATCTTCATCATCATATTCATCATCAACATCATCGTCATCCAATTCATCAACATCTCCATTATCATGATCATCATCTTCATCATCATATTCATCATCAACATCATCGTCATCCAATTCATCAACATCTCCATTATCATGATCATCATCTTCATCATCATCATCATCATCATCATTTTCATTATCATCGCCATCATCATCATCATCATCATCATATTTGTCATCATCATCATCATCATCATCTTCATCCTCGCAATTTTAGGGGGATCTCACTGAATGAAGATGTCTACATGATAGGGGGAGCAACCGGTTGAGTGAAAAATTAAGGATTTCTCCTAACACCCATTCCAAGGACTAATTTGACAATTCAATACGATCCGAGGAAGTAGTAAAAAAATACAACTTTTTGGGCCCTGTGAAGCCTCTTGTTCTTAGATTTGTGCACATGAAAAATCAAGACTTATGGACCTAGTCCGGTGTCTTAAAAGAGGAAGATCCAAACTGAGCAGTTTGGTAGTTCCATAAAGTGCATTCTTTATAGGAGTGAATAATCACTCATAACCATTCTATTATAATGTTAGCGAATCTCAGAACAATTTAGTGAAGACCAAGGTAAAGATCTTGTCATCACATCTTCATCATCATCATCATCTTCATCAGCATATTCAACATCATCACCGTCACCATCATCATCATCTTCATCATCATCATCATCATCATCCTCATCCTAATCATAATCAAGATAATCATGATAATCATGATCATCATCTTCATCATCTTCATCCTAGACATCATCACCATCCTTATCATCCTCATCCTCGTCATCATCATCTCATCCTCTCCCTCATCATCATGATAATCATCATTGACCAAAAGAGACGCCATCGAGCGGAATCAATCCTCCATTCAAAGGTCCTTCTAAATTCCAATGGCTTACTGTATCAACAACATAACTTACCGAATTTTTCACCGACCCGACAAAGTTGTTCCTTATCTAAGTTCAATAAACTATATTCTCCATGGACCGGGAGAGTAGAGACCGCTTTATATATGTATGGAATTTCATTAACTAGAATAATAATAATAATGTATCTGCACGTGTCTCTATATTTACTGTGTTTGTTTTAATCACAACTTAGACTTCCTTATTATCTAGATTAACATTTTTAGGGTTTGGGTTTAGTCTTAGTTATATAGTCAACATTATCAATTTCCTAATTTTCTCTTGAAATGTGTTGTAAGATATATTAATAAATCTTTATCCATTACTCAAATCGACTCATTGTCTTGATGATGAACCTTGATAAAGGTTCGTAATGTCGACATATCAAATGGAGTCTACAATTGCCTTGGATACCACTCAAACCTATCAACCCAGAATTTAAGAGAAGAGATTGTAAATATGTTTTTTGTCAAAATAACACTTTTGATTCTGTAAGGTTCACAAAGAGATTATAGTATATAATATTCCCTTTTTTTGTCTAACCTTTTCACATAAATATAAGATGAAAAATTGAAAAGACAAGTGTGGAATCCCTCTCAAACTACTTCTCGTGTGAGATCCAAATACTAGTAAGATCCACATTGAAGTTTGAAGGATAGTTTTTTCAATGTGTTTGAATAATAATTATATGCGCCGAGTTTTGGCAATAGAAATGAGAATCCCTATCAATCCCTCTCATTTGACATCTAGATGTCAGTAGACTCAAGATTAAAGTTTGAAAGATATTTTTTCAAGTCTTCTAATACTTAGGTTTATTATGGTGAAGATGATGCTTAGGGATTAGGTCGAGTTTGAAATTGAATGGCTAGTTACTCATGAACTGTGTCCATGTGGCTAGTTAATTTCTCACAGCCCTTCAAAGTAAAATGAGACATGCCCTTCAAATTCGATCCCTGGAGACCAATGATCAAATTTGAAGGGTGGGTCTTAATTTCAATTGGAAGGGAATTTATTCTCTCAGCCCTTCAAAGATGAAGGGCAATATAAATAATTGTACTTTAATCATACGAGTATAAATTAACCAAACCCTTTCACACACAAAAATGCAAAAACAAATGTTGTTCTTTCAGCCCTTGTTGTGAAAGCATGCATGTATGTGATGGAGGGGCCTAAGTCAATTGACTCCTTGCAACTCATTGCATGTATGAGTCTAACAATCCGCTTTTTAAATTGAACCAGAATACCAAAAGAATTTTATTAATGGCTGATTTCATAAATTTATAGGTGTGAGTAGTTAAGTGCTTGTGGCTCTAAAATTTGTTGTGTTTTGTACCAGTCCACAATTCACTGAATCCACAGTCACAGGTAGGAATTTAAATTATTTAATGAAAACAATTAATGTGTATAACCTCTATGTCGAGACCATTTTCCATGTTGATGCTTGCCACTACCCACTTTATTGTCTTACCAAAAGGCATGATACTGAGGAAAGAGGACCTAAAATTATGGACTTCACCTTCAATGAATGCCTTGCAATCACATTGATAAGGAGTGATAAGAAGATCAGAACAATCCAACTTGTCAAATCTCAGCTGATAGTGTTAATTAAAGACTTATAAGGTTAATTTAATATAAGACTTACTTATAGTTCTCTCTTACTCTTTGCATCTTGACAATTCAATATTTTATGGTTGTCTTTGTGCCTTGACCCAACTCATATTATAAGGTGAGGATGTGCAGACATAATAGTCCTTAGTTATGACTATGAGATGAGGATTTAAAGAGAAGAGGATGTAAAGATAAGTAATTTTTATAAGTATTTTGGCAGCGTTGAGGACAAATGTCGCGAGAAACCACAAATGTTTGTAAGAAGTACGGAGGGATATAACATCATGATCATGCCACTCATCAAACTACGAGTTGACCAATAATCATATCCCTCGATGCCATTTGTGACACTCCTTAGGTGAATATCATGTCCAAAGCATCACCAATTCACCAGCCTTCCCGACTCTAGAGATCCGGCACGTGGCTTGCATAGAAAATAGCGGGAGATTATGAAGTTCATATCTTTGAAGCGGCGAACCTGGCCTCTACACAAAGCAAAGGGATGCGGCTAGCCAAAACTGTTCCGAACACCACCGTTAGTGTAAGTGAAAAGGCAAAGAATGTCACGTCCAAACACCATGATCCATGTGGATAGCAATGCAACATCAAAGGAGGTGGCATGACAAGATTCTCAACATAAAATAGAGATCCCTACCCATGTTTCCACTCGTGCTGCCATTATGATCACTAGTCATCTATGTATCCATCTTCATCTTCATCACCCTATATAAACACCACCTTCCCAGACCGATTAAGATGCATAAGATGAATCAGTAAGTAGAGACAATGTTCGAAGTGTTATTCTACTAAGAGATTCTGAGAATTGTGAAAGAGTTGAAATGGCAATATTCTTTGAGAAGCTTGTCAGTCTCGGGGTGTTGATGGTTGGTGAGCTTGATTCCACGCTCATCTGTCGCCCTGGTTTTTCACACCAGGAAAGCACCAACCATCGGGGTCGGGATGTGAAGCACTTTGAATGTTTCTAGATAGTTGTATCTCTGGCTGCGCAGTGCCTGGGTTTTCTTGTCCCAAGAATGTCTCCCCAGAGATTGTGGAAGCAATTGCGGCTTCCAAAGTCCCAGTACCTGGTGACCGTGTACAGTGGAAACCAGTGGGAGCGAGTGCTCGTGCTGGGGTGGCGGGTGTTCGAAGTCTTCATCACCTCGTTTGTGAACTCCACTTGCCAACTTTTTCTGGGGTGGTGAGGAGGTGGAAGACACCCCCCACTGTATGACCTATAGGAGAACTCACACCATGGGAGGTGGGGAGTACAAAGGTGCCAATATCCATGTCCCCTCATACAACAGTATTACCAGGATAGAGGGGGGTTATAGAAAAGGAAAAAAATTGAAAGGATATAAACTCCTTTGCCAGTCCAGAAACCATGCAGAAAGGTGCCTTTGAGCATGAAACACACACCCAAGGAACGAAATGCTTCTGATTCGACAGACAGAAGAGTGGTCGAGACCAGTGGTCCATATATAATGTTTGTTTTAATATATGTAAACCATGGCAGTAGTACCATGCTCTAAGTTGTTAGTAGTTGATTATGACTAGAGTAAACAGTTTCATGTCATGTTTTGAGGATTAGCCTCACGGACAGAGATAGTATAAATTGCTCCCCACATAGGGGAGAAGGGTTGGGAATTTTCAAGAGCAGAGGCTCTCCACTGTAACGTGTTTCAAGCTTTCTAGATATGAATAAAATTGCAGAGGAATGATAATCCTTTCATGGCAGAGAATCCTCATGTGTCGTCTTTTTCTTCAATAAGTAACTTATTTACGTGAATGTTTATCCTATTTTTCATTCCAGTTTGTATTTGCTTTTCATGTTTGAGAATTAGTGTATATGGTCTAGAATTCATGTTGTATGCTCTCGGCACATTGTTCAAGCATTTTCGAACATATTCTCTAAAGTCATACAAAATTCACCCTAGTTAGGTGCTCTACATGATGTACGGTTTTCTCTTGTTTGCTAATCACCTGCTAAATATCTCCATATTGAAGGATGGATGACTATCTTGCCTCTGTCCATAAACTTTCATGATTCCTTACCTCCTGCAACATATTTGAGACTGGATTCTTTGAATCCATTTCCCAATGGTCCCCTCCATGATCGTCCCACCAGGTTTTATAAAAATAAACTTGTTATATTCAGAAATTTGACCTTCTGACTTGTCGTTGATTGAATATCTTGTGTATGAAAACTCTGTAAATAGTGAGACATCCCTCTCTGAGTTAGCCACCAATTATGTTACTGCATGCTTATTGAGTTACAAGTGGTTTCCATTTTCATACATTGAGTTTCCCTCATCTTTATCATGATAATGGGGCTTGTGGTTGTTGTTGATATGTATATATTCAATTAGCATTACTCATTGTATATCACATGGATGTAAGGATGAAAAATAGAACTTGGGGATGCATAACAACAACCCTCATATTCATAGATAAATTCATAAAAGCCAAAAGCCAAAGAAAATATATCAGGGTTACACATTACAATTTACAATTGTCATAAGGAAAATAAAATCACTTACTTGAGCCAACTACAGTTGTGGAAGCAAGATAGCGTAGACACCACCCCGTGAACAAGAATGAACTGTCTCTCTAGTAGCAACCATACCTGCAAATTCCCAAGTTAGACCAAACCCTAAAATATCCAAGGTAAAAAACTCTTGAAGAAAAACTACAACAATAGAGTTTCCCTCGAGTTGCCATGCCAAAATTACCAAGGTTTCCATGCAAAAAACAATGAGACGACCCAACTATACAAAATCCACCCTTCCAAGAGGAAAATTTTCATAAAAGTGGTCAAAATTGGTCCCAACAGCCTTAAGAGAATTGGTCCCAGCAGCCTTAGTAAAAAATGGTCCCAGCATTCTTAAGAGAATGCTCACCAAAATTCATGGTTTGAGAGGAATGCCCGCACCATGGTACCGTCCTATAGCTAGTTGGTTTGGCTACCTATTCATGATTTGAGTTTGCTTTAATCTTTCTTGAGGAGAAAGATATAGGCCTGCCAAAATAGGGTTTTTCACCGGTGGATGCAAAAATGGCTAAGTAGCCTCAAAAAGATGCCCGCCCTAAATTATGGGTTAGAGTAAATGCCCACAGCACATGGGGGTCTTGTAGATTGGTCTTTGGCTTACCTAACCATGTGTTCAGATTGTCTTGGAAGTGGATGAAGAAACAGTTATGGACCTGCCAAAAGGGTGTTTTAGGTTGTCTTGGAAGTGGATGAAGAAACAGTTATGGACCTGCCAAAAGGGTGTTTTAGGCAGATTAGAGCAAATTGAAAAATTTGTCTATGTATGGAATTGGTGTTAAATCTACCCAAGTGGCCTTAAGGAAATGCCCGCCATGCCTCATAGGATGATGTAAAAAATGTATTGAGAATGTGAGTCTCTAGAGTGTTGTATGGAGCATACAACCATGTCACTTTCCTCACCAAACTACAACATATATTTAAGGAAGAATTGGTCCCAGCAGCCTTAAGAGAATGCCCGCCATAGTTCATGGTTTGAGAAGAATGCTCGCGCCATGGTACCATCCTATGGCTAGTTGGTTTGGATACCTATTCATGATTTGAGTTTTCTTTACTTTTAATTGAGGAGAAAGATACAGGCCTGCCAAAACAGGGTGTTTCACTGGTGGATGCAAAAATGGCTAAGTAGCCTCAGAAAGATGCTTTCCCTAAATTATGGGTTAGAGTAAATGCCCACAACACATGGGGGTCTTGTAGATTGGTCTTCATCCTACTTGACCATGTCTTCATATTGTCTTGGAAGTGGATGAAGAAACAGTTATGGACCTGCCAAAAGGGTTTTTTAGGAATATTAGACCAAATTGAGAAATTTGTCTAGGTATGGAATTGGTGTTAAATCTGCCCAAGTGGCCTTAAGGAAATGCCTGCCATGCCTCATAGGATGATGTGAAAAATGTATTGAGAATGTGAGTCTCTAGAGTGTTGTATGGAGCAATCAACCATGTCACTCGCCTCACCAAACTACAACATATATTTAAGGAAGAATTGGTCCCAGCAGCATTAAGAGAATGCCCGCCACAATTCATGGTTTGAGAGGAATGCCCGCACCATGGTACCGTCCTATGACTAGTTGGTTTGGATACCTATTCATGATTTGAGTTTGCTTTAATTTTTCTTGAGGAGAAAGATACAGGCCTACCAAAACAGGGTGTTTCAGCGGTGGATGCAAAAATGGCTAAGTAGCCTCAGAAAGATGCCCGCCCTAAATTATGGGTTTGAGTAAATGCTTGCAGCACATGGGGGTCTTGTATATTGGTCTTCGGCCTACCTGAACATGTCTTCATATTGTCTTGGAAGTGGATGAAGAAACAATTATGGACCTTCCAAAAGGTTGTTTTAGGCAGATTAGACCAAATTGAGAAATTTGTCTATGTATGGAATTGGTGTTAAATCTGCTCAAGTGGCCTTAAGGAAATGCCCGCAATGCCTCATAGGATGATATGAAAATTGTATTGAGAATGTGAGTCTCTAGAGTGTTGTATGGAGCATACAACCATGTCACTTGCCTCACCAAACTACAACATATATTTAAGGAAGAATTGGTCCCAACAGCCTTGGTCAAAATTGGTCCTAGCAGCCTTAAGAGAATGACTGCCACAATTTGAGAAGAATGCCCGCACCATGGTACTGTCCTATGGCTAGTTGGTTTGGATACCTATTCATGATTTGAGTTTGCTTTAATTTTTCTTGAGGAGAAAGATACAGGCCTGCCAAAACAGGGTGTTTCACCGGTGGATGTAAAAATGGCTAAGTAGCCTCAGAAAGATGCCTGCCCTAAATTATGGGTTAGAGTAAATGCCCGCAGCACATAGGGTTCTTGTAGATTAGTCTTCAACCTACCTGACCATGTATTCATATTGTCTTGGAAGTGGATGAAGAAACAGTTATGGACCTGCCAAAAGGGTTTTTTAGGCATATTAGACCAAATTGAGAAATTTGTCAAAGTATGGAATTGTTGTTAAATCTGCCCAAGTGGCCTTAAGGAAATGCCCACCATGCCTCATAGGATGATGTAAAAAATGTATTGAGAATGTGAGTCTCTAGAGTGTTGTATGGAGCAATCAACCATCTCACTTGCCTCACCAAACTACAACATATATTTAAGGAAGAATTGGTCCCAGCAGCCTTAGTCAAAATTAGTCCCAGCAGCGTTAAGAGAATGCCCGCCACAATTCATGGTTTGAGAAGAATTCTCGCACCATGGTACCATCCTATGGCTAGTTGGTTTGGATACCTATTCATTATTTGATTTTACTTTAATTTTTCTTGAGGAGAAAGATACAGGCCTGCCAAAATAGGGTGTTTCACTGGTGGATGCAAAAATGGCTAAGTAGCCTCAGAAAGATGCCCGCCCTAAATTATGGGATAAAGTAAATGCTCACAGCACATGGGGGTCTTGTAGATTGGTCTTCGTCCTACCTGACCATGTCTTCAGATTGTCTTGGAAGTGGATGAAGAAACAGTTATGGACCTGCCAAAAGGGTGTTTTAGGCAGATTAGACCAAATTGAGAAATTTGTCTAAGTATGTAATTAGTGTTAAATCTGCCCAAGTGGCCTTAAGGAAATGCCTGCCATACCTCATAGGATGATGTGAAAAATATATTGAGAATGTGAGTCTCTAGAGTCTTGAATGGAGCATACAACCATGTCACTTGCCTCACCAAACTACAACATATATTTAAGGAAGACTTGGCCCATTGAACCTTAGTCAAAATTGGTTGTAGCAGCCTTAAGAGAATGACCGCCACAATTCATGGTTTGAGAAGCCTATGCCCGCACCATGGTACCGTCCTATGACAAGTTGGTTTGGACACCTATTCATGATTTGAGTTTGCTTTAATTTTTCTTGAGGAGAAAGATACTGGCTTGCCAAAACAGGGTGTTTCATCGGTGGATGTAAAAATGGCTAAGTAGCCTTAGAAAGATGCCCACCCTAAATTATGGGTTAGAGTAAATGCCCACAGCACATGGGGGTCTTGTAGATTGGTCTTCGGCCTACCTGACCATGTCTTCATATTGTCTTGGAAGTGGATGGAGAAACAATTATGGACCTGCCAAAAGGGTGTTTTAGGCAAATTAGACCAAATTGAGAAATTTGTTTAAGTATGGAATTGGCGTTAAATCTTCCCAAGTGGCCTTAAGGAAATGCCCGCCATGCCTCATAGCATGATGTGAAAAATGTATTTAGAATGTGAGTCTCTAGAGTGGTGTATGGAGCAATCAACCATCTCACTTGCCTCACCAAACTACAACATATATTTAAGGAAGAATTGATCTGAGTAGCCTTAGTCAAAATTGGTCCCAACAGCCTTAAGAGAATGCCCGCCACAATTCATGGTTTGAGAAGAATGCCCACACCATGGTACTATCCTATGGCTAGTTGGTTTGGATAACTATTCATTATTTGATTTTTCTTTAATTTTTCTTGCGGAGAAAGATACAAGCCTGCCAAAACAAGGTGTTTCACTGGTGGATGCAAAAATGGCTAAGTAGCCTCAGAAAGATGCCCACCCTAAATTATGGGTTAAAGTAAATTCCAGCAGCACATGGGGGCCTTGTAGATTGGTCTTCATCCTACCTGACCATGTCTTCATATTGTATTGGAAGTGGATGAAGAAACAGTTATGGACCTGCCAAAAGGTGTTTTAGGCAGATTAGACCAAATTGAGAAATTTGTCTAAGTATGGAATTAGTGTTAAATCTGCCCAAGTGGCCTTAAGAAAATGCCTGCCATGCCTCATAGGATGATGTGAAAAATGTATTGAGAATGTGAGTCTCTAGAGTGTTGTATGGAGCAATCAACCATCTCACTTGCCTCACCAAACTACAACATATATTTAAGGAAGAATTGGTCCCAACAGCGTTAGTCAAAATTGGTCCCAACAGCCTTAAGAGAATGCCTGCCACAATTCATGGTTTGAAAAGAATGCTCGCACCATGGTACTGTCTTATGGCTAGTTGGTTTGGATACCTATTCATGATTTGAGTTTTCTTTAATTTTTCTTAAGGAGAAAGATACAAGCCTGCCAAAACAGGGTGTTTCACTGTTGGATGCAAAAATGGCTAAGTAGCCTCAAAAAGATGCCCGCCCTAAATTATGGGTTAGAGTAAATGCCTGCAACACATTGGGGTCTTGTAGATTGGTCTTCGGCCTACCTGACCATGTCTTCAGATTGTCTTGGAAGTGGATGAAGAAACAATTATGGACCTGTCAAAAGGGTGTTTTAGGCAGATTAGACCAAATTGAGAAATTTGTCTATGGAATTGGTGTTAAATCTGCCCAGGTGGCCTTAAGGAAATGCTTGCCATGCCTCATAGGATGATGTGAAAAATATATTGAGAATGTGAGTCTCTAGAGTATTGTATGGATCATACAACCATCTCACTTGCCTCACTAGAGAGTCTTCAAGGAGGAAGATGTCAACCTGCCAAAAGTGCCTCCAAGCCATATTTGCACTATTCCAGTACCGGCAAAACTGCCTAAGTGGCTTCACGGAAATGCCCGCCAGAGATTGTCCTGATGATGATAAATTTATCTGAGGGTATGGGGTTTTTCTTTGATGAAGTGGCTATCTTTCCATGTTAGTTTTTGTTATGGTGACGACATGAGGAAAATAGCAATTTGCCAAAGTAGAAGAAAAACTTTTTTGTATATTCAGAAGTATGAAAAAATTGACTAAGTGTTAAGAACAGGAGTTTGAGAGGTTAGTTGGAAATGACTGCCAAGGGCTGTCTTTGTTCAAGTAAATTCATTGAATGTAATGGATCGATTATTTGGTAAGTTTTCCATCTGGTCATGACTTCAGGTCTCCATAGGGTGTTCACACATGTGAAATAGGAGTCCGCCAAAATAGGAATAAATATGTTTTGATGCTCAAAAGAAGTTAAGAAGTTATTTTGATATGCCCGCCAGAGGCTCAGGTTGTCTCAGTAAATTCTAAGGGTGACATGGTCTTGTTTCCTAGTGGACTGGGTATCTAACCATACCTTCAGTTTGCTTAGTGATGAACATATGACTAAAATACAGGTCTCATGATGTGATGAGGTTGGAAAGACACATGATGGTGTCCTAATGTCTCATGATGTCTTTGTTACACTATGATAGTGGTTTGCAAGAGTATGATAATTTTTGGAATTTGACTAAGTGATTAAAAACTACCCTAAAGCAGTTGCGTTATGAAAATGTCCACAATAATTCATTAGAAGAAGAAAATGCCCACCGAGGAGAGACAAAGAAGCTTCAGAGGGTGAAAGTTGTCTTGATGGAATCACCATGTTGGCCTCTACTGATTTGGTGTCTCACACCTCAAATTGGATGAAAATAGAAAAATCTCATCACATTGACCTGGGGTTTGATAATATTTCTGGTAAAAATGCGTAAGTGACCTTAGTAAAATGCATGCCATTTCTAGTAGTTAATGGATTAAATTGTTCTGAGGGTATGGGTCTCTAGAGTGTTGATTGGTGCATCTAACCACATCATTATTTTGTCCAAAAACTCTCCGAAGATGAAGTTACCAGCATGCCAAAAGTTCCCTCTGGCTTGTTTTGCTCTAGTCTAGTAAAATGCCCGCCCGACTTAGAAGAATATGAGTCTGAAGGGGAAATCAGTTTGGTTGTGCTGAATGGGATGTACTACATCATCTAGTGTCATTGGTTCAGGATTTGGTGAAATTAAAAATCCCTCATGTTGACTTTAGGTTTTATAATTTTGCCCAAGTGGTAAATCTGTAGTTTAAAATGCTATTTTCAAATTCCCACCAAATGATGTGTGTGTGTCAATTAATTCATCAAATTACAAGTATTTTGTTCCTTGTTGAAGTGTTTATCAAGTCATGGTTTCATTTTTCCCTATGGAGGTCACATTAGTGAAAAATTAACCTTCCATGTTGAAAAAAAATCATGTTCACACACCGTATGAGTTTGCCCACACATAGCTTAAAAATATATAATAAAAAAGTTTTTCAGATGCCCGCACAAGACAAAGATTTAAATAGAGATTGCTCAGCCAGTTAATTAAAAAAAGATGAAATAAATAAGAGACATAAACAAAACATAGTTTATTATTTAATTAACATACATAAATTTAACTTATTTCGAAGAGATTGACGCTTTCTTTCACAACCTACAAGCAGTCTCATATTGATCACTGAAAACATTGGATTCGGAGATGAATTCTATATAATGTTATCTTATATGCCGATAAATACAAAACTCCACCATACAAAAAAAAATCATTAACTTTCGATAAATACATGTATACAGTGATATGCCAACTAAAAAGCATTTTTCATTATATGTCGATAAATACAAAACTCCATCATACAAATATTTTTTTCATTAACTGTCGATAAATACATATATACATTCATTTATACATGTCTAGCATTTTTCAGAGATGGTTGCAATCCATCCTCTTGAGCAAAAGAAAAATATGAATTGTCTCTCTTGCCTTTCGTAGAAGACTATAATTGTACTGGAGTTGGACAAGGCACTTATTGTGATTTATTTTCAAGGTCTTTAACTCTCTATGAAGCTTTTTTTTAATTTTCAAGCAATTTTTTTTTTCCGCCATCAGTTTGTTCAACATTTCCACATTTTTCTTATACTTCGTTGATTCCTGTTCTTCCTTGACCTCCAATTTGTCTTTGGTGTGTTTCAACTGGTTTTTAACTTCAGTCAATCCACATTTTAGATTATGTATTTCTTTCTCATGCTCTTTTTCCCTCAACTTTGTCTTGTTGGGAAGGACAGGAATTACACTCATCGCAGCAGCTGGCCCTTTTAATTCCTTCTCCAAATCAGCAATTTTGGATTTAAGTGTTTGAATTTCCATATCACATCCCAAATGCTAAAATTTTCTACCTTCTAAGAGTTTTGATTCCATCTCCCTTATTTTTGCATCTTTCCTGGCCATCTTCTATTTCATTTCTTTATGTAACGGTGATGAGCCATACAAATCACCTAGTGCAAGGCTCGCTGAGAATCTTTCTTGTATCATCTTCTCTGTCTTGATAAGGAATTCTCTTGATGTTCTAAGGACATTGTACCTCTAGGTGTATTTTTCCTTCTGCCCTTACCCTTACCCTTACCCTTACCATTGTCTCCTTTGGTACCCTTTCCTTCACCCTCACCACCTTCTTCACTGGAAATTTTTTTCCTCTACTTTGTTTTTTAAGTTTTAAAGTTTCAGAGATCCTTGCTAACCTTGTTCCTTTCGGCTTATCAGCTTGCCTAGCAATGGTTTTTCTCAAACCGGAAATTATTGATTCTAATTCTCCAACTTTTTTTCCATGGCTTCCCTCCCACTCTTTCAACTTCCATTGATATTCTTGTACTACCTGTTCATATTCTTTAATTTTGTTCTCCATTACCTATAAAGGACCCATTTCTATCTTCACTGGTGGTACATTGAGAACATGTGGTCTTTTTTTCAACTCTTCTTTGAGTTCACTCGCTTCAGCATTATCTTTTTCCAAAGCCTCTTCATACGCAACCCTCATGGACCGAATTGCTTTTTGAGCAGCATTAGTGTGTTTATCTACTTCTCTGGATAATAATTTAACCATTTCTTCTTTCCCTTTTATTGTTCTGTCTACTCTGAAATGATTATCCACAACTATCTTCTGCAACGCTGCTATCTGTTTTAGGCATTGTAAAATATTATCAGCTTTTCTCAATCACTCTTCCGCCCAATCGCATATATAGGAAGCTTTTTCCTTAAAATGCTCCATTTTATCATATAGGATGAACATGTACCTACTATCAAACTTATATGATGCAATGTCTAAATGCATAGTGGAAGCCCTTGATTCTGATTTGGAAGAACAATCATACTCAATTGCCAACTATTTAGGAGGAATTCTATCAAGAATGTCTTGAGGAATGGAAAAGTGAGCAGTAGTTTGTTCCATTTCATTGCATGTCACCTCCTCCCAATGACCTCTATCTACATGCCCCTTAAACTATTTCAAAGTTATGGCAGCACGAATTTCATCATTTGTGACCAAATCAGGATACTGTACTCGTAATTCTCCATGGTGATCATGACTTTCTACTGGCGATTCCTCGTTTTGTTCAGCAGGGTGTAATGGTAATTCCCCATGGTGCTCAAGATATTGTACTAATTCCTCATTATGCTAAGGAGACTGTATTGGAAATTCCTCATTGCATTCCCTTCTTTTACGTTTCTTAACGTATGTTTTATGAACAAGTGGTTTTGGAAAAGATATTTTTCCATGCTGGTTGATATCATCAATCTCTGTTTCGGCAGCATGGGGTCGACATATATCAATAATTTTTTGAAGTGTGCCTAGGAAACTAAATTTAACCTTCCTTAATTGGCTCTCTTGCAAGGTAGAATGGAATTTCTTAGACAGTAGATAAGGACTATCTACAGGTATATCTTCCACCCAATGTATCACTACCCGCATACATTCACCCAAAATGTCAACCCTGTGATGATTCAGAATTGCCCTAAGGACAATCTGAATCAAAGTTTTGTATATTCCAGGAGGGACATCTTCCATTTCTAAACCATTCCTCGAAAAATTTACTTCTCGCCCACAAATTTTACTGGCCAGTTGGTTCTTCTCATGTCCAGGAGTTTTCCTTGAGAATAAAATCACTCCCCCTCTACGTGGAATATTTGTAGCTCGTGAAACCAAATCAGGGTCGAGGTATACCCACTTCCCAAAAATTATGAGTTCCGTATTCCCAACATCATATTTCAAAATTGCCTCATCTATCTCCTCATCAACATAGCTAAACCTTTCCCACAAAAATTCGAAAACTTATGCTTTCCTCAGGATAGTTTCCATACCTGGTGGCCACATCTTTGCATCTCTCCATGCATTAGATTTCTCCTGAAATTTTTTGACTGTTACCCTATCATCTATGGACGACTGTGTTTCAACCGGGGTTGCAGAGGAGGATGCCCGCATTTTAGTTGCGCTCGTCATGCTGGACGCCCCTATTTGAATTTCGGCCATGGTTATCCAGGTTTGAAGCGGAGGTGAGGTGATGCATGCATACTGTATTTTAGGCTCACAAATTCTCCCCGCAGACTGATTTTCAGGCTCACAAATTCTGCCCGCAAATAGGTTTTCAGCAACAAATCAACGCTTTGCTTATGTATGCACTTTGGAAATAAAAACATATAGAAAAGGCATTTGAAAATAAAAACATATAAAGATCATCATGACATAAAAGATATAAACACGTGCCTCTACTCTTCAACAATTAAATATCATTCATGGTCTTATTCTTCATCCATCTCAACATCTGTATCAGGATCTGGTTCAGAATACATATTCATGAAAGGCTCATTCACATCAACATCATCATCAATGGAATCTTCGCTAATATAGTCATCTACATCGTCAATGAGATCATAGTCTACTAGATTTGGATGATCAACCTCTTCAACTTCTTCATCGAACACATCAACTGCAACCACCTGCCCCTAATCTGAATCATCATCTTCTTCTTCTTCTTCGTGATTATCTTCATCATCTACATGATTATACTTTACTGGTATTCCTCTTGGATCGTATCTAACAACGTATGGCCAACCTGCTTTACCTGGTACCTCTGAGTAAAAGACTTGCTCACATTGACTTGGAAGAACATAAGGATCTGTACCCAGTTCAAATGCCCTTGTATTAACCATGTTAAATCCATTATCATGCTCAATAAAAGTTCTTTCAGGATCACGTTCATGCACCCGTATCTTGTACCACTTCACCTCAAACAAAACTATTTTAAAGGAATTAAAATCACACTCAATTATGTCCTCCAAATGCCCATAGTACCTATTCTCAGTTTATTTTGGATGTCTATCACTTCTAGAGGAAACATTGGTAACCTTAAACACTGCAGTTATCCCACAATCCGAGGTTTTCATCTTATCATCCAACATTTTGATACGAAATTTACGACCATTACACCACATGCCCTTGTGATGTTTCAACTGCAACATTGACAACAAGTAAAAAATACATTGTGAATTAATAAACGTCATATAGAACTTAGAAAATATATTTGAAAACTTAAACAAACCAAATACATTGAAAAAATGGGAATTAACTAAAAAATTGCGGGTAAACAATTTAGTTGCCTTTTTATCTTTTAAAAAATAGGCTAAATCAACTTCCCTTTGCGACGTAAGATCAGGAAATTGATGTCGATGACGATGAGCTGTTTTAATCATCTCACTGACCCCTTCCCATGATAACCTACCGAAGCATTATTCACAATATTCTATCCAATGCTCCATCCAATCAAGGTTGTTTGCAATGTATAAATGTAAAGCATCCCACACTCGAGCAACTATATGAAAAAATAACATTCACTATCATTAATTAGATATCATTACATGCATAGTTTAATATAGTTGAATATGCAGGATTAATGAAAAAATAACAAATCAGTATGATAAAATAAAATTGGAAAAATACATGATATATTAATTCCACAAAATCTAATAATTACCTTTCACGGTCCTCATTGTACCTTTCCCCAATAGGACCTCCCCTTCAAATTTGTTGATGGAGTTGAGATGCCACATGCGAGGCACATTCATATTTTCTGCTAATTTAGGTAGATATTCACTAATATACACCATGCATTGATATACCATAGAGCCCTCAGGACATGCTCTTTGTCTAACAAGATCCTTCAATGACTTCAACTACCTCTCCACCATCCACATCGACCTTATGTATACCGGTCCACATAATTGAATCTCCTCAACTTGGTGTATGAGGTAGTGTTCTTGTGCATTGAAAAATGATGGAGGTAGATACTGTTGCATTTCACACATTAGTCGGGGAATTTCTCTCTTCCAATACCTTATATCTTCTTTATGGATTTCTTTTGAGGAAAGCCACCTACAAATGATGCAATAAAATAATATCAAGCCATATATAAAATTTGCGGGAAAAACATAATACGTCAATAAGTTCTACGGCAGATCACGGACCAAGTACATTTTCCATATAAAACATTAATTGCTTACCTCATGTATTTTCCAAGAACATAAATAATTTGTTTTATGTCATTGTCAAAGTCGTCTGGGAGAGATAAAGGTAGAACATACTGTATCAAAAAACACATAATTATTATTTATTTCCAAATAAGAGAATAAAATTATAAATTAATAAGGAATTATATTAAAAACTCATAATTATCTTAATGAATGTATGCCAATCATGTGTTTTAACCCCACCAAAATCACCTTTTTCGTTAAGATATTCTTTATGTTAGACGAAAACCTTGTCGGAAACCTGATTTTTCTGATAACCTCTTTTACAATATTGCTCTATTGCTCCATCAAGAACTAAGGAAGACTAATATTTTGTTGATGGCCATCACCATTATAATTAATTATCACACTTTGCAATGCGTGATTAGCTTCTTGGATGTCACTGCAAATCTTTCCAATTCTTTCTTTGTCAGTCCTTCCATCTAATATTCACCATAACAATTATGTTATGTTCTTCCTGATATGCATTGTATCAAACAAATGAACTATTTGTAGGTGCTCGTAGTATGGCAACCTACTGAAATGCATCAGGTAAATTTTCATTCCTTGTGGAATCCCATTCTTCCCTTAACGAAATTCATGAAACATCAACAAAATCAAATTAACACTAATTAATCAATATAGGTACATACCGCGCTGAACATAATTCACTTTAAAAAAACAAATATTTATATAATATATGATACAAGTTGAATGTGATTGTCATTTATGTCAAAGGAGTTCAGTGAATGACAAAAGGATAACCAAAGACATGATGGCAGGGTAAACTCAGTGAAAGACAAAGGAATGACAAAGGAAGTAATGACATGGAAAGTATGATGATGTGGCATGTATGGTGAGGCTGGAAAGACACATAATGGTGTTTTGGTGCTATCAGGAAGTCAATGCTGTAATCTGACATCATTTTGGAAAAATAAGGCAACTTTGTGAAACTTTGGAAATTGACTAAGTATGAAAAAGTAGTCAAAATAGTATTTTTCTACTTTTGGCAGATTGATATTTTGCATATGTGACCATTGTAAGTTATCCTAAAAGTATGGTTAGATATCCATTTCAACAAATAAAAAATCCATGCCAATTGATGAACCTATTGACATACACCCGACATTTGGCAGGCATTTCAAAGTGGTCTTCCAAACTGCTTATTGACACTTAGACAAATCTGTTCAAACCTCAAGTCACCAAGGTGATTTTATATTTTTCATCAAACTTAGAGAGTGAGACATCCAAAATGTGAGGAACATCATACTAACTCAACCATGCCAATATTCTCTCCTGCAACCTCATCATCTAACCTTGGTGGGCATTTTACTAGGATAGTGCAAATGAAGGTGAGAGGCACTTTTGGCATTGTATGTTGAATGACCTGTTGAGTACAGAATGAAGACTTGCTGATTGGTATTTTTGATGTGTGTTCCTGTGGAAAACTTTGGAAGAGTGTGTTGTATCAATTGTAATTTGTAATCTGAAATTTGTATAGGGAGGTTGGGTGGAGCTGGGGAAAGACTTATTGGTCTTTTGACAAGTTGAAGCTTGTTTGGATGTTGTAGCATCCCAGTCAGTTGTAGCTGAGTGAACCATTCTGGTAGGTGGTGCCATCTTATGGGTTGTAGCCCATATTGGAGATTGAAGTCTCCACTTAAATAAAGATTACAAAACTATATCTTGTGTCCCTTGTGCAATGTCTTGATAGTGATGTGTTTAATTGATGAATGACATGTGCCTAGTTGATATTGTTATTTGATAAATATGTTGTTAAAGCAATTGTGAAATAATGATATAATATTGGTAGAAAAAGTTGAAATTGAGTTGAAGCCTTAGCTCAGTGATTCACCCCCCCCCCCTCTTAGTGAGAATTGTGTCTAACAGACTGAAGTTTTCATTGATGCCAACAAGTGTTGTGCAGTGCCCTTTGATTTACTCACAAGGATACCTTGATAGTTTGGGCATTGGAACACTATGTGGCCCAAATGGTCCAAATGAAAATTGTCCTTCTACTGTGGAAAGCGATTAACACTGTGTCAATGAACAATAGCTTAGTGGAGCATCGGGTCTATAAAAGAAAACAAAATTGGCTAGAGTCATTGTTGACTGGACCCTCTTGTTGCAATTACTCTGGTTTAAATAAAAGGAGGGAGTTGCAGGGTTGTTAAATTTTTTCGTAAGCTACATGACTCAAAGAATAAAAATGTTATTTTGAGCCTCGATGTTAGTTTGTATCCCCCAAAAAAGGATGCATGCTTACCTTTTATGAATTTACGGACAGATGATTGTTGCAGAGTATGACTGATTTCTCTAGTTTTGGATATGGTTGATAAAGATATCCGAGCTCAATCCAAGCTCAATCAATCGCAACTATAGCAAAAGTGCCGAAAATGCATGAGTCGGGTGGTACAACGGATGGACAATTCCATGCACATTCTCACATTACGCTTTTAAATATGGAAGGATTGAGTTTTTATCTTGGATACTCCAGAGACACTTCGTGTGCTTGTCAGAAAGGGACTAAGAGGCAGCTAATGCATCATGTTGATTGTTTTTATAAATAAAAGACTTCTTTTAGACAGGTACCCCTTCGCCCAGACCCAACAGATTTGTAAGACAAATTAAAATTTTAAATCTGAGTAGAGTTGTGAATCTTCAACAAAAAGAGAATCATGCTCTAACTCAACAAGGATAATTATTAAAGCCATTACAACTTGAACCACACGTAGACATCCAAGAGCTATTAATGCCATTAATTACAACTTGACCTGCGCTTAAAAAACCTTTGAAAGTTGGCATTGGTTTCGTGGGTGTGGTAAGATAGCCATATATCGTCGATATAGATATGAAAGTTCGTTGAAAATTACAAACATCGATATTGCCACGGTTTTCCACCATGGTAAAAAAAATGAAGTATTAATCCATGAATGTTCAAAACGTGGAAGTATTTTGTGGGAAAATGCGCCCAAATGTATTAGTGAACAAGTATAAGAATACAAGCCAAGGAAGACAGTAAGAAGTCATGACTCATACACTAAAATAAAGACCGCTAATGAAAAAATGACAAGAAACATTTTTTTCTAAAATCTAAGAAAAAGAGAGTTACCAATCACTCCAAAGGCAATTAACAGATGGAACAGAGACCCAAGAAGACTCAGTAACACTCATAATTCACCCAGCAAGCATTCCAATCAAGAAACAAGCCAAAAATTTAAATGTAAATTTAAACAACAGTGTATGTAGATGAGTCAGACACATTTAGCTTGCAGGTACATGCGACTGTCAAAACTATGACCCGTGTATATCAACAAAAGGCACTAATAAAACAAGCGTCACAGTCAAACCACTCAGAAAAAACATCAACTATTGACTGTCAAGACACCAACGACATAGAAAAAAAGAGAAATAAAAACAAAAATTAACCCAAAACACCCCTCCTGCGGGTTCTTAGGGCATGATAGTCATGTACACCCCTACTCTCCACAAGATTCCATGAACATCTACTATGGATCCTCAGCCAAAACCAACAAAATTTCACCCAAAATGCCCCAAAAGAAGGAGACTTATCTAGTGGAGTCGCCAATTTTGTTATGGAGAAAACCTTCCTATGGATTGGGGTAGACCACAACGGACAAAGTGACACTAGAAATCAACTCCATTCTCAAGTAATATTTATAAATGTATATTTCTTACAACAAAAGGATAGGTCCCAAGCCTCAATCAAATGTTTGAAGAATACCACCATTGAGCTCATGATCAAATCCTCTTCACCTATATTTGTCGTCAACAACAAAGGTATCCAAGCATATACTATGTACATAAAATGTTGGCATCCACTCTATCATAATCCATTCACATAATAAGAAAAATATACCCATGAAAATTAGCATAAACATTTGCACATGAATTGAACGAGAAAATAGTATTTTTATTAATATAAAGAACAAAAGTACATAGTGACAACCTTCTGTTGGAAACTCATCAGAACCAAGAAACTAAGTTCCTCCACCTAGGTCTCCACCACTTCAATTATCCATGCAATGGGAAGTTCACAATTATAAGGAGTAATTGGGTTCCTCTTCTACAAGATAAGGGAGAGCTTGGGAGATGAACATAAATGTTTCAATCTAAAAAGAATAAATGGATCTAGGAGATGGCTGCATTTGTTTTAGGATCGATTCTCATCCTTGATTTGGAGATGATTAATCCCATGAGTTTACCTTCTTCAACTATAAATATTGATTTCTTAGGATTCAAGGAAATCTTATATTTTTGACACAAAGCAAAGATCTGTCTAAGACTGGCAAGGTGATCATTCCAATTCGAGAAAATAGTTACATCATCCAAGTAGATCACTATTAATATATTGATAATCCCATAGAATGCGATATACATTTCCCTCTGAAAGGTAGAACCTACATTTATTAGGTCGAAAGGAACCTTACAATAGGCATATGTTTCCCACTTCATCTTAAAGGTTGTATTTAACTGGTCATCTAATGAGACAAAGACTTGATTATAGCCCAAGAATCCATTGAACAAAGAGAATATATTTGAACCTAAGACATTTTTTATTACCTACTCCATGGGGGTATAAAGATAATTATCATTATGGAATCCCCTTTTGAAATTTCAGAAATAAACACAAAATATTACATCGTTATTTTTATTTCTTACACCCACCAAGTATGGTGCACTAGAAATATAATATTAGCCGTGAAGATTTTGTTCAATTCTTTCCTCACCAAAAGTTCAAGGCTAGCATACATTTTACACAGTTTCTACTAGAATGGTTTGACATCCGGTTTGAGTGGAATGACATATTCCATGATTTTAGGGTCAAAATTAGTCAGGTCGTTGTATGTCCATGCGAACATATCCTTATATTCCTTAAATAAATGAATCAAGTCATTTCTTTCCAAAGGACACTAACCCATCCCAAGGTTATTATTTTGTGGATTCTTTTCAGTTCCTAGATTTGTGACTTCATACTACATTGATGAACTACTGTTGGTTTTACAATTTATCACATTTTTAAACTTGTCCTTAAGGTCATACAACTTCTCTAACCTAACCACCATTTTGAGGATAGTGTTCTCAAGATTCCTTTTCCCCTTTTCATTTTGATTTTCAATATATTCAGTGGGATCCTTGAGATATGCATCCTGTTGCAATTCATTAATGCCTTAATCGTTAAAGGTGTCTTTGAGGGTGAGAAAGTTAATGATTTCTTCATTGTCTTTGAATACCCTCCAATTTGTTGCATTGTCTAGTATAGAAGGTCTGAAAAGTAATTCAATAGAGAATGCGTTAGTGATAAATCCATCTAATAAAATTAATCTAGAAGCTACATTTGTGACAATATCGACATCAGCGTTATGACTTCATGGTATAGAGACAATATTGAATGAAAAAAAACTATTAATCAAATTACATACCTCTTGTTGGTAATTTTAAGTGACTAGATATGCAATGGATAGAGTTTTGTACATGTGTGACAATGATCTATGAATCGCCATATAATTATAAAAAGTTAACATTCATGTAAGTTACTTTTCTTAATGATTGATTTCGTGATTCATATTATGTCTTCTTATTGGTGCACTCAAACTCAATTCTACAAGCGATTAGGGTTTTCTTACCTTGCAGGTTAGTGAGGATGCAACCAACACCTTTATATATCTATAAACACAAGAAGTATCCCAACCAGCGGGAGAGGGAGCTAGAGAATAGGAATCATGATAGGGAGCAGAGCCTAGGATAGTCATAGTAAAGCAAGGCACAATTAATGGAGATGGAAGAAGTTTATGATACAGGAAAGACGAACATGTGTGACAATGATCTATGAATCGCCATATAATTATAAAAATTTAACATTCATGTAAGTTACTTTTCTTAATGCTTGATTTAGTGATTCATATTATGTCTTGTTAAATTGGTGCACTCAAACTCAATTCTACAAGCTATTAGGGTTTTCTTACCTTGCATATCAGTGAGGATGCAACCAACACCTACACTTTTTTTTGAATTGCCATTGTCAAATATGACATTCAAAATTCCATATCCAAATCAGCATTAGCATCCCTAAAAGCTATTTTGTTATCATGAGGCTCGACAATCTTAGTGCAATGAAGGAGTTTGAATTTTCTACCTATCTCTACATGCGATGAAATGTTTCTTGTGAAATACCCAAAGAACGTCTCTAAACTGTAATCCCCCATGTTGTTAAAACTTATAGGATGATTAGGTGAACCTATATCCATGATAGTATGTTTCATTACCTTTCCATGTATACCTTGATTTTATTTTATTGTCCCCCGTGAGACAACCAAAGGTGAGACCAGTCAGTCACGAAATATCCATTTAGTTTTTTTGACCAATCTATGCTCAACAATAAGCCATAGGAATCGAGGATATATACAACCATATATATCAATGATCTAGTGCACCTTAGGGTTAGAATTTAGCCTAATGAGAATGCTCCTTAGTTCCCCAAAGACTTTAACATTGGATTGATATAGATAGACAATTTGGGTGCCACATCTTTTAGGTTATGCATTCAATTTTTTGCATATCCAATAAGGCATTGCATTGGAGGAAACCCCTGAATCCACCATAAAGTTGTGTGCGTTTTCATTAAATATCTCTAAAATTAAGAGGAAAGGTTGTTTTTTAGATTCATATTTATTACCGATTAAAGCGGGATTTACACTAGAGTTTTATTCATGATGGTCTTATCAGTATCTACATTTTGAGTAGTTCCTTGGGTTTCTATATTTTCCTCAATAATAACTCCTTTCCCTTGTTTGGAGAATGATTTAGTCATAGTTTTGACTAGGTTTTCTTGTATATGTGATAATTTAATCAATTCATACAATGAAAAATGGATTTTTTTCTCTTTGTATTTTCTAATAAATTATATTCCAAAATTGGAGAGGGATTTAATGTGACAAAGTATAACCTAGTAATCAATGGATTTTTCTTTACATGGCCTGAAGTAGATGGAGGTTCATTATATGTGACAAGACCTTACTTCGAGTATGGTATGCATGGGTTTCCTCTACATATTCCTCTTTTTCATCATCTCGTACATGAGAAACATCCCAAAGGATGTTAACTGTGTGTTCACAGGAATCCTCTTCTTCGTCACACTTTTCCTCTATTTATTCTTCAACATCTCCTATTCCATTATCATGGTTTTATGATGACTACTTGGGATTTGAAGCAACGACCTTAAATACATTGATCAAGTCCTCAACATTAATCCCATCAATGAATGGAGTTGTTTTGTTACTGGGAGGAAAATTTCTCTTTAGTTGAGGTATTAAGCCTAATTTCTAGGTGGTTGATTTTCCACATAATTTATTTAGATCAATAATCTCATTGGAGAGTCGTTTAATTACTCTTTGTAATTCCTCCATATCAATTGAATATGTTACTTTTTTCTCATAAGGAATTTTAATATGGGGAATCCTTTTCTTAGAGGGGTCGTGTTCTTCTCCATTTCCAAGATTCCCTTTCAACTTTAATTGCTTCATCAAAGTTTGTGTTTACTTTATTCTTATCAAACCTTTTGATGAAAATTATGATAGAAATGGGCAAAGCAATGGTGTAGAACTCAATGGCTACGTCATTGTTGTCCTAGAGGTGTCTAGAGTCTTGCTTAGCAAAGTAAAGAATATTTTATTTAAGTATTTAATTTTTTATTTCAATTCCATTTTGATCCTAGATAGTTCCAAGACTAATACAATATTGATATTATCTTCACCAGTTTTATTTAGGAATGCCTTTTAAAAATCACCAAATTGGAAATAGACTCTTTTTTTAGAGAAAAGTACCAAATTGAAGCTCTGCCTTCGAAAGTGTATGGAAACATCTTGGAGACTACATCTTCATGTTCTACGTTCATTAGCCTAACTGCCATCATAAACTTCTTAATATGGTCATCAATGGAGCCTTTCCTCTTGGGGTCAAACTAGGAGAGAAGTTTTTCAATATGTTTGGGAAGTTTATGGACATATCCAAGTACCGTGACCACATCATTGACCATCCAATGTTTACTAGCATTGGAGTTAATACCATTCATGTATCCCCATGTTTAAGATCTCTCTTTTGAATGGTTTTCTGAGGAAAATTTAGAATATTCTTCTCCCAAAGAAGAATGAGGAGTGCTTGGGAGAGAATCGAGAGGACTTGGAGGTTCCACTGCACCATTTCAAGCTTTGGGATCCTCCACTTCAAGTTTATGTAGTATTTGTTGGACATAATCAGGGCATGTGTTTGTTGGGATATCAACATCAACATTCTATCATTTCGGATTTTTTTAATTCCTAGTATCTGAGAATATATTTTGTCAATGAAATCCCTAACTCCATTCCCAAAGCTCGGGTTATGACTTTAGAAAATTGGAAAAGCTGGAGAATTCCTAGATATCCTGTCAAAACCCCAAAATTTCCGAAAAATTTAAAATTTTCAAAATACAAATAAATTTCATAAATGCAGTCAACTAATTATTTAATTAGTTAAATGTAAATGAATTCATCATCTGAATTATCTATTTGATTATGTTTATCTTATAGAACAATTCTTTTTCAGTTTACTGATTTGTTTTTCTTTGTGACCACAAGGTGGAACTATCATAAAATTCTGGGCTTACTTAGCTTTCAAGCTAACGCAAAAAGTTTTCCTGCTCTTACAGACTTACAGGTAAGAAGTTCAGGTGTTGCTTGTCAAAATTCTAACGCATTCAATTATAAGTTCATCGCACAATAATAGCTCAGTAAAAGAATATAAATGCTATTAAATTTCCAAAGCTTATCGAGGTAAAATCATTAAACTGCCCTTCTTTTTAAGACGCTATGGATATGAGATTTAGTTCTATTAGCAATGGAGACAGCTGCTTTCTTTCTAGTAGATGTAATTTTATAGTTCTTAAAGTGTACTGAACTCTTCGATGTCTTCCATAGTCGTCGAGTGTAAACATGCCTTAAATCTTTCTTTGTAAGCAGTTTTAAGAATGACAGAGTTATTATGTCAAGGGCCTAGTTAAAATATATTTACATCAAGATAAATTTGGTTGCTGCTTGTGATAAGAACGTAATGTATACTGATAAGGAGTTTACGTATTACTGTTCCCATTTCAAAGCTTTGAATTTTAATGGGATTACATCTTTATTTCAAGCTGCTCTTGAAAAGGATATACTAGTGTTGATGCATAGAGTTCTTTTACACATAACCTAATCAGAGGATAAGGTTTAGTTAGTGTTATTAAATTATCAAAAGGTTACTTATTGTTAAAAATGATAGTTACTATAATGTTTAACACTTGTTTTACCACATAAGGTTTTACATAACAAATACTCCAAAGCATAACTAGAGCTATTCTCATAAGATAGATATCTTATGGCGAACATGTTTTATACAATTTCTTTCATAGATGTACAAAGGCATGTTCTTACTGGATTATAACCATTGCAAGAATGCATATCATAATAGTTTAAGGCCTAACTTTTACATTGAAGAATCCTTAGTTAAAGATAAAAGTCATAACTTTTGCTACCATTATAATAAATTGATGGAAAGATTATTTGTAAAGCATAAGAGAAAGGTCATGAAATAGAACGCGCCATAACGCAACTAGGGTTTACCCTTGTCCTAAGTTTTTAACATCCTTTACTATATACTCCTCTTGCTAGGATGATCAGCCAAGTCCCGTGTTATCATGCTATTGCTATGTTAATAATCATTGGATTAAATTATATATTATATAGCATCCTCTTGGTTAAGTAAATCGTTGAGTGTATACTTTGCAATGGGTAGAAAATGCAAAGGGGTCGTTTCATTCCCCACACCACTGTTGATTATTAAAGCATAGTTTTATAATAATGATTTTTATTTACCATGCAACGTATGTAACAGGTTGACATTGGAAAGCATGGGTTATGATGGAACCTCCGTTATCAGATGATTGGAAATAAAAATCATGGTGGAACGTTTGCTGGGACTATAGACTTATACCCACAGCATGCAAATTATTTGTTGACTAACGTGGCATCGTTTTGGCCAAGTGTTGCATAGTTAAAAGCACCACACTGAACCCTAGCTCGTCGTTCCTTCCGTTGTTCTCGCCTCTAGCTGCTCTGCTAGTGCACTGCGACCTCCATGCCGAATGCTGTAGCTAGCTTAAGTGACAGTCGCTTTACTTGTTTTTTTTAGTCCTTCGCCCTTCGAAATTCTACTTTGAAACTGAAAGAGAAAATCCGTAATGGGCTATCTCTGTTGCTTAGACTGGATTGGTTGCTTTGCTTTCCTCCAGGGTTTTTAATTCCTTCTGCTAGCTCCGTTTGGAGTTCATCGGTCTGTGTTTTCCTTCCTCTCTTTAGCCCGGTGGTGACAATCGACATCTTGCTTAACCAGAGTAGCTAGAGTTTAGGCTTTGCAGCACTTACTGTTTTGCTTTGTGAGCGGTTGCGGCCCAAGCATTTGTCTGCTTGGCTGGCTGCTCTTGTACTCAGTCGTCAAAGGTTGCTTACTGTGTTAGTCAACTCCTTCTCTGCAGCCGATGAAGGGTTTAATCCTCCTCGCGCTGGTGGTTATTTTACTGCTCGTGGGTAGTCACGCTTCGGTAAAACTTTAGGTAAGAATTTCTATATAAAATTCATTATTGTTACAGTTTCGTTGTCAAAACGCAGTTGTTTATTTTATAAATAAGAATTTAACACTATCGTTCTTCTGGTTCACAGGTCGACCCATCCCTCTGCGTGGTTAATGCGAGGCTGTGGCGACTGCTTGCTGGTTCACGGGTAAGCCCTGGGTTATCCATGGCAATTTCTCCTTGTTTGGTCCCTTATGGTTCCTTTAACTGTTGGCCGCCGTGGCCTACAAAACCTTTTTGGTTTTGGTTTATTTGGTTGACCGGTTCGTTGTTTGCTGTTGATGTTAAACCCTTCGCTTGATGCGGGGCCTCCGGCTTAGGCCGTGACTGTATATGTTGATTTTTAATCCTATTACTGTGTATATAAATGTAAACAATGGAAAGGCTATAAAAGCCTCACTCCGTGGATTTTGTTTAAGGCCGAGAGGCATTAAAGAGTTAGACTCTTTCCATTTATTAACTCTGTTGTATATTTTAAAATTCGTAGGGTTTTACCCTAACTCGGCCATATAAGAAGTGTTTACAGTTTCTTTAAAAAATTTCTTTATCTATAATTGTGCTTCTGTAAATTATTGGGTTATTACTTATGTTGTATATTGTTTGGTTAAACTCGGTAAATCGAGCATACTGTTACTCTATTGATTTACTTTCCTGCGCATTAATGCAATTGAGTTTTTACCTTGTGATATTATTTAATTATCAAATGCTAGGGTTTCTATACATGGTTTTTATATTAGTTTGTTTTATAAAAATCTGTAAATGTTGTTATATAAATTCAACCTTTGGAATATAAGAACTTCATATTTTAGTAATGTACTTGTGTAACTGTCAGTTACATCCTTTGAGTACGTAATTTACATTTTATTTAATGTTTACTATTAAAGAATGAGAACATTACTTTATCTACATATTAATATTGTTACTTAAAGTATACACATTATCTATTTATTTAATTTGTTTATAAATATAAAATAATTAAGTGCATTGTCATTTTAATCTTATACCATCTGTACAAAATATTTTATATGAGATTCCTTCAATATTATGTATTATTCTATTTAGGTTATAATACTAGTATTTATAATATAAAAGAAAGAATGATACTATCTATGTTCTGACCTGTAACTATATGGTAGTATTTGTTTAAGTTTCTAAAAGATAGGTTAGTAGATATATATCTTATATAAATTCTGTTAGACAAATGAAAAGTTATTTACATTGCAGTGTAATTAAAAATCTTACATCTGTTAGTTTTAACTCTAGAAAATAATTCTAAAGAAAGACAGTCTATACTCCCTCTCAGTTCGAATGTTATAAAAGGAGAATACAGTAATTATTTAATTCTATACAAAAAAGAAATAACCTGTAGAAATAAATGGCATTCTATTTTAACTTGATACTACATATTTTAACTTTTATATATATACTCGTCTTTTGTTTCCAAGTAGATAAAAAGGTTTCGAAAATGAATACTGTAAAAGGAACTATTCATTTACCAAACATACTACTGACAGTAAAAAGATATAACTTCTTTCTTTGTTTTTAAAATCTGTCATTCATAGTCTAGGTGTCTAACCCTAATCCATCTCCATACACAGAATGTTGTTTCTTCTAATAGTAGAATAAAAGTAAACATTCCCTTAATCAAACTAACATTGCATCATACTTCCTTCATATAATTTCACCACCTGTGCTGGAGTACGATCTGGATCACTCCAGATGAGGAAAAACACAGGTAGGGTTTGTTTCTCATTAAGCATAATTTCATTACTAAACAAACTAAGTTATCCTATCCTCTAAGTTTCTATATCATAAACTGCAAATGCATCATTCAATCATACACAGATAATAATACAGAAATTAAATAATAACTAAACCTGTTCTGAGAGCTTGGACGACAACAGCAATGGGAGGCCGTTCCTCCCTACCAACTCCTGGAGAGCGCTCAAACAACGATTCCTCAGGACCCCCGAGCTTGCTCTGGTCTCCCTGGCTGGAACTAGGTGCAGCAATAATCAAGTATCAGTCTTGAGACTCAATACCAATCCTGAACTTATCAGTAAATTCTCTCAGCTAGCAAGCTGTATCAAACCAAGTTACTGCAGATTATCTCTCAAAACACCTTTCTTACAATTTTTCCCTTTTTCCCAATGAATTCATTGAAGTGCATTCCACCTGAATGATTCTTCTCCTGGAAAATATCTGAGCAGCCTCAGCTCTCTACATTGGGTACTTTTAAAAGATTGCCTAGGTCTTTTTGGGTTAGTTGTCATTTATTGAGCCACCTACTCTGATCCCACTTTCTTGGGGGATCATGACCCCAAATGTAGGGAAGTTGTCACCTGCAACATAGGAAGTGTTTGAGGATGCTGCCACTTGTCTTTTGCTCTCCACCTAGTTCCTTCCACCAGTTTGACCAGTAACACTCTTATTAACAGCTCTCCCAAGCTGTTGTCTCCACTTTTTATTTATTAAAAATAAAATATTCAGAATTACATTCCACTTCTTTTGACTCTGCTGAGTCATCAATTCCTATTTAGCATTAAATTTAACATAATGTCTTAGGAAATCAAATTAAAACAATTAACATTATTTTACAAAATTGGGGTATGTGACATATCCTGACCACAACAATGCATGAGTGGGAGTATGTTATTGATATCTACATCATCGTTTGAGAAATTGTATAGGATTATGGATAGGTGTCACTTGAGGCTCAAAATTTGATTCGGGTTTAGAGTCCTGGGGATCACTAATCCATGGAGAGTTTTGTTGTGGGAAAGAAGAGAAATGTACATGTTCAGGGTTTATCATCTCATCATTATCCATTCGTATTCATTTTCCCTCCTTCTAACACCAATTTATTGATGGGTTAGAATGAGCATGTCAATAGTAAGGGAAAGTACTCAATTGCAATCCCCGAGTTAGGTTTGGTCACGTTTGGTGTGATACTTTCTGACTATTATGTGGACCTATTTGTCGTTATGATTTGGAAAATATAATTTTATTTTATTTTAAATTTAACAATATAATATAGGGATAAATCAAGCTATTCTACAAAGATAAAATAAAACTAAATTTAAACCTATCATGATCACGAGTGGAGCTTATAATGAGAAGGTTTTAAATCACATGGATGAATATAAACCTACAACATGAGAAACAATTCATCACAACAAATAAATATATATTTAAAATATGTGTTGATACAATGTAACAAGTAATTATTCCTACAATCTAAATGAAACTATTGAAAGATTGAATTGTGATATCATTTATACAAGAACATAAATAAATTTATATCTGTATTTTATGAAAACACAATCATAAATATCACCAAACCACCGAAGAACGGTCTTTGATATTCAAGTAGCCAAAATATGCCTCCAACAACTACATTGGACTCCACTTCATCAATCAACCAATAACAATAATGTACATAGTTTATGAAAAAGGGTTTTCCACCACAACTGCCCCTTTTGGCCTCATAATATTTTTATTTTAAAGCCCAAATCTAGGGGACAACTAATTAACTATTTAATAACTATATTTACACAAATTTACACAAATAAAGTAAAAGTTAAATTAATTTATTAGCACTTTCGTGGAAGGTTTTCCATAGAGCTTGAATTATAATGTTTACTCTCTTCACTTTCTCTAGTTGCATTTCTCCATAAAATATCTTCGTCTCAACTTCCTTTTCCAAATCCTTCCTGATTCTATTCACAAATACATTGGAAAGCATAACAAGTTTGATTGGTCTATACATATAACTATTTGGTGGTTCCTCATTTGCCACCATAAGTTAACTGATTACCTCCTTGCTTTTGTATCAATCCTCCATAATGACAATTTCATTGATTTCCATACAAGTGATTTCCCATGAATTAATATATCTCCTAGTCCTAGTGCTCTCCATCTTATCCATTCTTAGTAGTTCCTCAGGGATTTTCCTATAATGATGTTTCCAATCAAGAAGCTCATTGAATTTATCTTGCACTATCTTCTGTTGACAATCTTGCAATTCTTCTTAATCTTATAGCTTGATTATTTGATCTTAATACTATTGTAATTATTTTAACTACAAAACAATCCTTTCTAAGATTATCTTAATGCCTCATTTTCTTTAAGTGCCTCCTCTTTCAAGAAATCCAGATTTAATGGTTCTTTCCTTGATAACTCTGCAATTTATACACATTATGTTTTATCATTTAAAAAAGCAATGATTTATTCATATTCCTTGACCAATTTATCAACCTCTTCCTTGTGTTGGTTTTGTATCTCCACCAATTGTTCCTTCAAATAATTCAATCGCTCCTTGTACTAGTCAATTAATTGATTTATATCCCCCAATGTCATGGCATTGAAAATTGGCTATTTCTCCCAATAAGGAAGCAATATCGATTGTGATAGCCTAAGGATCTTTATTGGATAAATTCCAAATTATCATATTTTTTAGTCCTATTTTTCCTTATCCATACTTAGCCATAAATTTTAATAAAGGGGGCCATAAATTTCTCCTTTTGGGGAGAAATTCAATGGGAGTTGTTGTTGGCAAAATAGAAGAGCAAATGTGTCTTGGGTATTATATGATAAACTTGTGTTGGAGTGGGATATTTGCACAATGAATCTCATGTAAAGAAAATGATGAGGAGCTCAAGAATAGAGATAGAGAAGTTTAATGACCATCGATTTGAGTTATGGAAGCTAAATATGGAGTATTTTCTTATAGATAGAGAATAGTAGATTGATTTGGGTATAGGTACAAATCCCACTAGTATGCAAAGAAAATATTGGGAAATATGGAAAGAAAAGGGAGAAGCATGACTCGAATATACCTCTTAGATTTAGTGTTGTTGAAACTCTTTGGAGAAGATGGTGCAAATAAGTTGTGGGATAAGTTGGAGATTTTGTACCAGTCAAAGTCCTCGGTAAACAAGTTAGTTATTTGAAACAAGTTGTATCATCTTAATATGGAGGATGGTGACTCTTTGGTAGATGACCTAAGTGCCTTTAATACTTTTGTAATTCAACTAGTCTTTGTTAATATTAAGATGTAGGAATACTTGATGAGTGTATCCTTGTTATGTTCTTTTCCAAACTCTTAGGTTAATCTAGTTTTTGTAATTGATAGTACCACCCAAATTTACATTAAGTTTGAAGATGTAGTTGCATCCTTGTTGTCAAAAGAAATGAGGATAAAATCCATGGATGGTGTGACCAAGGATGATTTATCCATGAGAGGCCACTCCCAAAAGAGGAAAAACAAGTATTCTAAGGTTAGATCTAAGTATAGAGGTATATATAAATGTCTAGGATCATTTTGAAAGAAATGTTGGAAATTTAGTAAAGTTGGGCATTATGAGAAAGATTGCAAATCTAAGAATGTTGATAAAGGCTGGGGATTTGATTATGCCCCTTCCAAAGAAATAAAAACCTCTATAGAAGGAGGTTATGATTATTTGGATTCTATAGTTACACATGTACATCATGATGTATGGTTGATTGAATTAGTTTCTTTATTTCGTATGACTCCTCACAGGGAGTGGATTTGTGAATATCAAAAGTACAATGGAGGTGATGTTTTCCTAGGAGATGTCTCAACGACCAAAATCATAGGATGTGGAAAGGTAAAGTTGTCACTCAACATGGAAGGATTAGAACTATTCTTGGGGTTTTGCACATTCTATGTCTATCTAGAAACCTAATATCTCTAATTGAGATGGGTGATGCAAGTGCGCATACTATATTTGAAAATGAAACATGCAAGATGGCTCAAGGAGAAATGGTGTTGATGCACGGAGTTTAGACTGGAAATATGTACAAGTTGTTGGAAAACACTTTTAATGATAGGCGTAGTAGTTTTGTTGTTATCAAGGATCACACTATAGAGTTCATGACCCCTATTGTCTATGTAGAAAAGACAATGTGACGTCATCAATATATTGGAGAGAAGGGCCTTCCAAAATTACATAGTAAATGTATGGTTGAATGTATGTTTGATTTCTCATTATATCTTTATTTCTATGAACATTTTATATATAGTAAAATAGTAAGGTGAGATTCCCATCTAGTTCCACAAGAAAAATGAATCTTAGACANCCAAAAACAAGAAATACCTGAAAAAACGTGATGATGACATCATCATCACATTTTTTCAGGTATTTCTTGTTTTTGGGGTAGTGGGGTCCGTCAAAAGTATGCATTGTGGGTACTCGTTGGATGCGGAATCAAATTACG
>LPNX010814845.1:169046-183177 GCA_001517045.1 Pseudotsuga menziesii | reverse complement strand
ATAAAATAAGTCAACCATAATGGTTGAATTGACATATTTGTCAATAAAAAAAACTACTTTTTTTGTTCGTATTTTCGACATATCTCATTGTGTTTTTACTGAAATTTCGATCGGGAGAGCTCGTTGGATGCGTAATTGGANTATTATTTTATTATTTTAACTATTATTTTATTATTTTAACTATTATTTTATTATTTTCCTTAGGAGGCCCATTTTAGACCCCAAAATTCCTCTAATGGTTATTACATAGTGATGTGTTTTGACCTGTTCTTGTTCCATCACTAAGTAAATATGTGTATTATGTTTAATTCATTCATGATTTCTCAAGGAACATATGGGTGTATTTCCTACATATGGTTTTTGGTAAATTCAAAGATCTTAAATCTCTTGTATAAAACCATAAAGAAGAAAAAATGTGTTGAGGCATATAATGGTGGAGAGTTATGCAGAAATGAGTTCAAGGAATATTGTAAGAAGAAACACCTCAACAAAATGGAGTTGTAGAAATGATGAACATGACATTGATGGAGAAGGAAAGGAGCATGCTTAGTGGTGTAGGGTTATCATAAGAATTCTAGGTATAGGTAGTGGATATTGCATGTTACTTGGTAAATCAATCACTTACATTGGAATTGGTTGACAAAACTCTACATGAGGCATGGAATAGTAAAAAATTATCTCTTAAACTTCTCAAACTTTTGGTCGTGATGCTTACCTGCATATAAGTTGGATGATCAAGCAGAAAAAATGTATCTTTATTGGTTTTAAAGACAATATAAAAGGTTATAAAATTTGGAACCCAATAACTAAGAATGATTCTTATAATTGAGATGTTGTATTTAGATAGGTTAAAGTTCCTTCCAAACGGGAAGTTCAACCAAAGGAAGAAGAACCAGAGACAATAGAGTTTGAGTTGGAGACTGAAGTGTTAAATTTCATGAACGATAGATCTACAAGTTAAAATGATAGCTATCTGAAAAGAAGTATGCAGTGGAATTATCAAATCAATGTAAATTCAACAACATATTCATGACAGAAATTTCACACAAATCGGACAAGTATTGCTCAGATTATCATTACGTCAATCTTAATTAATTAATCAATAATATAATGGTAGAACAATAAATAGAATTCGAATAAAGTGGATAAGATTCGTATTCACCAACTCAAACTTGAAAGTTCTCGTGTATGTTGAAAGTTCTAGAAGTACATAATGGAAGTTTGAAATCGTTTTTTTAAAGTAACAAGTTAATTAATTTTGTTTCTAAGGATTTGAGTTAGTGTAATTAATTATTATTAATGTTGTGCATTTGATTCATCTCTTATCAAATATAGTTTGAATATCTCTAAGTGAGAAGAATTCCTTAAATTTCTTCACAAAATTTTAAAAATATCTATTTATAAAAACTAGTAATTATTTAAATTTGATGAAAGAATTTTAAATACATTTCCTGGAACAAAACACATAAATGAAACTAATTAAAAAGATGATAATAAACCAAACAAATTATTTAATCATGTATATATAATCTTGTTTCTAATAACTAATTATTTTCAATACACTCAATGAAACTAATTAAAAAGATGATAATAAACCAAACAAATTATTTAATCAAATATATATAATCTTGTTTCCAATAACTTGTTTCTAATAACTAATTATTATTTTCAGTACACTATTAATATGGTCTTGGTTTTGTTTGTAAAAGCTAATAATTGTCCAAGCTTAACCAAGAAAGTAATAGTCTTGGAGATGGTGAAAGCTCTATAAATACGGAGATGGTGTGGACAAATGAGTTCCTATGTTACAGTGAAAAGTACATTACAGTATTAATCTGATCTTGGTTTTGTATATAAAATTTTATTTGTAAAAACTAATAATTGTCCAAGCTTGGCCAAGAAAAGTAGTCTTGTACATGGTGAAATCTCTATACAGATTGAGATGGTGTGGACAAATGCAGAGAGCAAATTGAATGAAAGAAATGAGTTAGTAATGAAGTACATTGAAAAGTAAGCATTGAGATGAAGTGAAAGTGAAATGAATGGTATATTTAATTGTTTGAAGTTCAATGAGTTTATGGTGACAAGCTGATGAGAAGAAAATAAATAGCAGTAATGTTAGAAGCAAATAGCAGGTGCATTGGTATTAAAAGGTAGTATGGGAGTCAATGGTACCATTCCAGTCTGGATATGTTTACAGTTGAGAATCATTGGTACTGTGAGATGTACTATTTCAACCAAAGATGTTAGGATGTTAATTTTGTGATGCAAACATAATTTGCTTTTTTGGTCTGAAGATACTTATTAGTGAAAGAAATTCACATTAAAAAACAATGTAACAAAATAAGGTGTTAATGCTTGCAGCATAGTGGATGATAGATGCACAGAGTGTATTCGATGCAACTGACAAAGGCTGGGCATATAGAAGATGAAGATGGTGTCTTATTCAATCAAGAAAGGGTAAAAACTTTTTAAGAGTAAGGACAGCAGACAAATACAAGGGCAGAAAAAAGACTGAACACAAATAAGGACATTGCAGATGTCACAGTTTAGGACACATACACATGCTTGAATACTAGTTCAAAAATACGTTGAAGACAATGATATTGCACAGGGAAGTGTTGGATTATGCTATGTCTATTTCTATTTGTAAATGTTAGACGTTTAACTGTGAAAACCTTCATTTTAACATTTTAAATATTTTTGAGATGTTTGATCTTCTACGAACTAAAATTAAAATTAGTGAAAAAAGTAACTGACCTTTTATAAACTAATCCTATATTTGTGTTATTTATATTAATCGAAACTTCACTCTTTTTCTATCTTTCATTGAATTTTGGTTGGACCTTTTATGATTGATACGAGTGTCCACTGAAAACATTGGAACACTTAAATTTCAACACAGTTTAATTCAGAAAATAGAGTGCAGTTCACACAGTTCACGCTACAAAGCGACAAAGACAGGATCAACCCATGGTAAGAGACAAAAAGATGAGTTGCACGAGAAAGACAAAAGCACATGGAGATTCCACAGCTGTGCAAGATGAACCATCAATTTGGCATTTCTGCGTATGGACATTGTTCCTGGATTGAGACGTGACCAAACTTTCTCCCCGTATCACTTGAATCATGTGAATTGTATTGAGTATTTCTTGATTGAGACCGAATCTTGTCAATGTTGCTTCATTGAGTTAAATGCTATAATGCAGAATATATGGTGCATCATTAAATTCAACAAGTCATTTCCAAGTATCAGTCAAGTAACTATGCCTATCAGAGTTGGTTGGTTGGTTTGAACTTGATATGAGCGACAACTGACAATCAAGCAAAGCTATCAAAACCTGAGGTTCAGAACCAGTTTGTCTTAAAATTATATACTGGACATGAATCAGAACAGGTTGGAAAACTCGTTGAAAATTCATATATATATATATATATATTCAATTGCACATTGAAAATATATATATATTCAATTTTAATTGAAAATATATTTATGTACATTAATTTAAAATCAATAGTTAATGTGAAGACCAAATTTTAATTTTAAAAATATATTAACGTATATTGATGTAAAACCAACCATTGAAGATCAAAGATATAATGTTTGTTCCTTTATAATGAATGTCATTGAAGCTCTAAATGTCCTTCAGAATTCAATCTGACTCCATTGATGAGTTTATTTTGTTTTGGTGAATCACTTCAACCACAGCTTTTATTCAGTGTTTTAAATCAGTTAACAGCATTGGATAGCATATCGGTTTCAATTTAGTTGGCACCATTGAGCAGCCCATTTCCTTTCTAAGTTTCAATCTTTGAATCCCATAATCTTGAACATAAATGGGGCAGGAGAAAGTGTATAAGGTCTTTTTTGAATGATATGCTAAAATGATGGAAAAAATGTTTAGAGTGTTGAAGCTTAAAAAATAAACACCTTAATCTCGATCTTCTCCGTGTCAGATGATTCCTTTTCCAACATCTTAAAACGATGATCCACTTTGGCAGTTAAATCCAATTCTAAAGAGGTCGACGACTTTCGTTTTTTTTAACATTTCCAACTGATTCAGTACCAAATTGACCAATTCATACCACCAAACAAGACTGATTTTCAGCCAGGACAACCTAAATTACCAGGTAATTTTGATTACTATGAGTAAAGCCTTCTGCATTAACTCCATACTGGAAACCCCCACGCTGAAGTTAGATTGTCTAATCGAGAGAGAAGTGAGGTACTTAACCAAATTTCACCTAATCTGCAAGTTTAATCATAATGGCATATCTATAGCTAGAAAAGATTTACTATATTTGAATTTTGAAAACATGAATATTGAGGATTTGCAAATCTTGGTTTGTGATTGTTATCTATGTGATGTAGTAGGCTATGTATTTAGGGTATATCTATATGGCGGAAAGAAATGGTCCACAACTATAAGCTCCAGTGAACTTTACGCTAATAGGGGTAGCCACAAGAGACTCGTGAATTTTATTAAAAGAATGGGTTGATTGATTGTAGTTGAGTATGTTTGTTGGGCTGCCTTTATGTTAATGGAATAGCCACAAAAGAATGGTGCCTCTTACTAAGTGGTGCCTCCTATTAACATAATAGATTGTTTGGTTGTAGTGAGTATGTTTGACAAGTTGTCTTTCCCCCTTCCTGTATGCAAAAGACATAAAAAAATCTCTCAAGAGCAGTTCTACACAGTACCTCTTTCACTTGCCACCTTAAAAAAAATGGTCATTCCTAAGTCCAATATACTTAGCATCTGTTCTGTTTATGTTGAAATTGTTTCTACAACATAAATACCTTTCTATTAATATTTTTTTCTCCCATTATTGAGTATATTACTTAAGGCAGAGAAAAAGTAATTAGGAGAGATCCTTGATTTGATTGAATTGAGGGCTCTGTATAAAACCTTGGTTCAAAGGTTTCAGCCCTCTTACCTTGGTAATACCCTCCATTCCTATTTGGATGAAGCACTTAAACTCTTCACTGCTTCTCAGTTAATGCTGTATTTGAAAGCATCGCTAATCGCTCATACGATCAGAAAGCTCATCCGACTGTTGAAGCGACTTAAAGGAAAACCATTGGTTACACGGCCTGAATTTGATGCTATAATGAACGTTTGAAGATGGTTGCCAAAAGCCCTCTTGTTAGAATCTGAAGGTGCCGAATAGAAAAATGCAGTCTTTCAGTGGAAAAGTTGCTATAGACATGAGCATATAGCTGTACTCTGGTCTGAGAAAATCTTTTGATTCGTGTGAAAATGCAGTGAGGAAAGGAAATCAGAACGAATTCAAAAGAGCTGGGGAGGAAAAAGTACCCGAATTGGGGATCAACCACGAGGTATATTTAGGAAAGTAAGTCCTCTGCACGAGAACAGATGAAACAAGCAAAAATACCACCCACAGTTATGAAGGAACCAATGATTATGATATGAAGATGCAATCAGATTCACTCCTCCTATCTTCACAAGATAGAGCAGAAGAGGAATCCAGGACTGATGAGGAAAAGAAAATGAAGAATACCAATGGATCAAGAGGACTTGTTATAGTCCAACTCCGGAAAAGATAACTCTACAGGGAAACTTCTTTCAAATTCATAAAAGAGCAGGAATCTTAGTTTGAAGCAAAATATTGGTCGCGTCACAACTTTGTAGTAGTTTCATAGTATCTGATTACTAAGGGGCAAAATACGAGCTAGTATAGGAATTGTAGAACACAGTTTTTTTAATCTTAAACTTTTTTACTTATCCACTGCAGTGGTAGGGCTTGTAATTTCTAAATGATCGTGATGATTGAAATTTCTCATAAAATACAGAATTATAGTAGGAAAATTGATATGGCTGTCTAAATGAGATATGATGGCCATGAAAGGCTATTTCATGTATACCACTCAGAAATTCTAACTAAGATTTCCTTTAAGAATGTAGTATAATTTCCTTGCAAATTCAAACCAGCCAAAGGTCCATTCATTAACGATATTAGAGTTTGACACAAAATTTTATAAAAACAAGCACCACATTTACAGACATGCCTTCAATGCATTCTTATAATCACTTGCTTTTGCAAACAGAACATGGGTCTCCTAGCCTAATGCTTGGTTTAACCCAAATCCCATCCAATATGTTCATTGTATATTCCCGTCTGATCTGGTAGGCTTGGAAATATTGCTTGGAAATATTGTTTGGAAATTCTGCCTTTGCCGCTGCTGGCCAATGATAATCAAGTTTCTTGCCAATGACAAGACAGGGGAAATGCGCTGGAAAGCATACTCTTTCAACTGAATCAACGAATCAACATAGTCAATCTATTTCTGGAAATCTTTATTCCTTCTTTATAGAAGACAGGTTTATGAGAAGAACAGCGTTAGGAAACGTTGATACCATTTTACCAGTGGAGAAAGGGCTCGACAAGAAAAGCAAGGCTAATTGCCCACATGAGGGTAACTTACATGTATTTAAATAAAACATTTCTATAGCATCTAGTTCTAGTTCTATTCATATCTCAAGTGATCAATCAACAGACATCCATGTGCAAGTGAGCGGCAACAAAAAGTGATGTCCTTCTCTCGTAGAACATGGGACCATATCCTGGTAACTAAGGAATGGTATCTCACTAGAGGAATATGAGGAATAAATTTCCATCCTGGAACCAACAATGGGACTTACAGATTGCTTTGGAGTAAATGAATCACCCTCTTGAAAGGAATTTTGAGGTAGCCACTGATAACTGATATTCTGTGTATGAATTATGAGGATGTTAACTGGCACTGACTATGTAAGTTTGTAACCTTACAATGAAATTTTGAAAATGGATTTATATGGAGAGGAGATCAGGAGGGTGAGCAGCACCAGCTGGTTGTTGGGATTCCGCTTCTTCTGAAGCAGGTAGAGGATTTTCAGAAGGTTTGATCTTTGGAATGTCACTGAGCATCTGAACTACCTCTCTCATGGTAGGCCTCTCCACACTATGTTCTTGTACACATGCCATTGCCACACAGAAAACGTGGATAACCTCTTGCAAAGGCACTGAAGACAGCCTCTCATCCAAAATGTTTGAAACTCCTTCCTTGGTGGCGTTAGTCATATTGTTCACCCACTGAACAATATCTACACCATCTCCAAACTGTCCCACGGGCGTTCTACCTGTGACTAGTTCTAGCAAGACTACTCCAAAGCTGTAGACATCACTCTTTTCATCTACTTTCAGCGTGTATGCATATTCTGAAGAAAAAACAAGAGAAATGCTGTATGAGAACTTAAATGTTCAGAAAACCATCAGCAGGCTTCATCTAATTGAATCTCTTCAGAGAAACAAATGGGATCGAAATTTCATAATGAAATAAGAGAAAGGGAACAGAGGTAAGCTTGATTATTTACCTGGTGCAATGTAGCCATAGGAACCTGCAATGGCAGACATACATTCCGAAGTGCCCGAGTCCTGCAAAAACTTTGCAAGGCCAAAATCGGCTACATGTGCCTCAAAATTGGAATCCAGGAGAATGTTGTTGGACTTTACATCTCGGTGGATTATAATAGGGCAGCAATCATGGTGTAAATAGCAGAGCCCTTTAGCGGCCTCAATCGCAATCTTGTATCTGGTATCCCATTGCAAATGCCCACCTTTCTTCCCATGCAGTAACTCTCCCAGGCTTCCGTTTGGCATGTACTCGTAAACAAGCAGATTGATTTCTTGATTTGAGCAAAACCCCAACAATCTCACTATATGGCGATGTCGAATCTTGCCCAAAGTCTGAATCTCTGCAGCAAACCCATGGTCATGAGAAGACCCTCTTCCAATCCCAGGCAACCTCTTCACCGCAAATTCCTCCCCGTTCCGCATCGAACCCTTGTACACAACCCCTGCTCCGCCCTTCCCTATAATATTCTCTTCTTTCAAACACTCCAGAACATCTTCACAAGTGAACTCCAGTCTCTGGAATGCCGTTAGCTTCCAGGATCTTGAAGCATTACTCTTCTTCAAAGCCCTGGCTTTGATGATGGCAGCAGAGGCAAATACCAGTGAGCATAATAGCAAACCTATGACCAGAATCAGCTTTACAGTCGAAGAAATCGGAGACCCCTTCACATGGGTATGTCGGGAATTGGCCTGAAATGTGCAAGGGCCCAGATATAGCCCACACAATCCAGGGTTCCCAACGAAGGAAGTTTCATTGAAGAAAGTGAACTGGCCACCATTGGGCACAGCACCAGACAGATTATTGTAAGAGAAATCCACAGAAGTCAAGCTCTGCATCTGCTCAAGTTCTACAGGAATGCTCCCCGTTAAATGATTTCGCGAGATGTTCAGATAATCAAGGATGCCCAGATTGGAGATTGTGGAAGGAATTGGGCCACTTAGAATATTCCTACTCAAATCCATTAAGGATAAAAGCGTGCATTGGCTTATCTCAACTGGAATTTGCCCTGCAAATCTATTGTTACTTAAATCTAACCGGCCCAGTTGTCTCAGTTCCTTAAACTCAGCAGGAATAGGTCCTGAGAATTCATTTCCATCAAGCAAAAGCACTACCAAACCAGAGAACTTACCTATAGTCCGAGGCAGGGGTCCACTGAGCTTATTATTGGATAAAACCATCTGCGACAGCCCCTGAGAAACTTTGATGCCCTCCGGCATTAGGGGTCCCGTTAGATAATTGTCCTGGAGCTCGATGAGAGCCAGATGAGGCAGATTCAAAAGCCCAACAGGAATCGAGCCGTTGAGATAATTGTTTCCCATGCGAAGCTTTGTGAGAGATTTGCAGGAGCCCAGGGTTTCCGGAATGGGGCCGAAGAATAAATTGCCAAGCAAAATGAGGCTCTGAAGCTTTCCCCCCATGCAGAGATCTGGCGGTATGAGGCCCGTGAGCTTATCAGACGAGACATCAAGGGCCAGCAGCTTGCCATTGCTCCCAAGACGACGGGGAATCGAACCCGTAACATTGTTGTCCCAAAGATTCATCACCTCAAGCTCCGGCAGGTCGCCGATGGACTCGGGGATTCCGCCATGGAGCCTGTTGCGGAACAGATTCAGAAGCGTAAGCGATACCAGATTCTTGAATTCTTCCGGGATTTGTCCAGTCAATCCATTGAATGAAAGATCCAACGACTTCAGGTTTCTGAGATTGCCAAGCTGGGGAGGAATGGGACCCGACAGCAAGTTCACGTGGAGGAAGAGCGAGTCGAGTGAGGTCAGATTGCCTAGCTCCGCCGGAATCGAACCTGTGAGGCTGCAGTCCGACATGTCGAGTCGGATGAGCTTCGTTAAGTTCCCGAGCTGCGGCGGGATCCCGCCTGAATAACTGTTGAAGTGACCAATGTAGAGGTATTGCAGGTCGGCGAGTTTGCCGAGCTCCGGCGGCAAGTTACCATTGAGCCCGTTCCCGTTGAGCGCCAGGTAACGGAGCCTCGTCATGTTACCGTAGAAAGCGGGGATCGAACCGGAGAAATAGTTTCCGCCGAGGTGGAGGTAGCCGAGCCGGGCTATTGTCGCGACTTCGAGAGGCAGCGGGCCGGAGAAATTGTTGTTGTAGGCGTCCAGCGTCTCCAGATTCACAAGACGAGAAATGTTCGCCGGGATCGCGCCGCTGAAGTTGTTGTTGGATATGTTGAGGAACCGGAGAGTGGAAACGTCGAGGATCGCCGAAGGGAACGGGATGCTGAATTTGTTGAGCGCCAGGCTGAGATTCATGAGGCTGGGGAGGCCTGATAATGTCTGGGGAGGAATGAAACCCGACAGATTCATGTTCGTCAAGTCGAGTGAAACCGTTCTGTTGAATTTGTTGCACATGACTCCATTCCAGCTGCAAAAGTTGGCAGCGTCGAAGTCCGTCCAGCCGACCAAGGCACCGCCCGGGTCCGACATGGCGTTACGAAGCTCAAGCAGGAACTTGGCATCGTCGTTAATGGCGGAACTGGAAGAAAGCGTAAGCAGAACCAGAACGGAGATCACGAGAAGCCGCCGTGTTCGAAACTTGGACTTCATCGTTGGTGTGTTCTGAGAGTTGGCTGATCCGCACCAGTGGTGTGGGCTTTTGAAAGCAGAGGAGAGTATATTTTATTTGTTTAGTCTGCTGTCGGATTGTGGCAAATCCGTGATGCCCATGAACGTGAAAGGATAACGTCCAGTAATTTATCAACAAAAAGCAAAATGCTGCAACGTAAGTAGGTAGTGATGGTCAGAAAAAGATAGTATCGCTTTTTGACGACCGGAGTCAGAAGCTTTTCTGATAAGCGACGGGAAAGCCTGCATGAGTGGTCCCACTTCAATTCCGACAATCGAGACACTCTCCCCAATTATTGCAAAAACAAATGGATTAAAATAATAAGCGACGCCGGACGGGCGTAGTGGCGTTGCCTTCGTTGTCGAGTCAGTAAAATACATACGGTCTTCCAGTTGTTATGCCTACAGTAGCCGTAATAGATGTGACACTGTTGCCGGCGTTTTCCATTCATCATTTCGTTTTTAACACTCAAATTCAGCAGTCACTGTATTGAATTTGGAGATTCGTGCTAATTTGGAGGATTGAACGAGAATTTTAGTTTGTTGGCAAGTCCTCTCGTGAGCTAGTTAGCTCATATATTTTTTATTTATTGTTTTACGAAAATTAATAGCTTTATATATATATATATGTGAAGATGCGGTTGAAGCTTAGTTTCAGTTTTTTACTGCGGCGGTAGCTGTATTCGGGAAAATATATGTTTCTTGCTATTTCATTGAAATCAAAGGTAACAATGGTTACAACTTCAGCGGTAGCTGATCAAAGAGACAAAGCCTCAACAACATCAAATATAATGAGGGACAGCGTTATCCGTAGTGCTAGTAAGAGCTGTAAGTGCAGCCTACCATACAATAGACAGTGGGTACCATATAAATCCTGGTGCCATTAAGTAAAGTAAACATGGTGCATCCAGTCCCAGCGCTTCATCCAATCCCTACTACTGCATATACCAAGAGAGTTCATACCATGAACTGAACAATTTATCCAAAGAAGCAATGAACCAAACAGAGCTTAAACATAAAATAGCTCATCCACAATACATCCAAAGGATGTCATATATAAATAGCACAAAAAGTACTAGTGCTGAGGGCTAGAAAAGAATATGAGAGCCTTGATGAATACACATACCATCGGAAAATTCCAAGAAATGCAACGGACCTGAGGTCAGAGTCAAGGCTTCTTTGGATAAACTGTCTACAAGTGTATTGTGTTCTCTATAGATATGAGAAGCCGATAGACAGATAAAATGGGACTCTAACTCTCTGATGTGTAGGCACCAGCCATCAAGAGTGAGAAGAGAGAGTGTTGAGCGATGATTAAACCAATTAATAATAATAGCAGAATCACCAAAGATGTGAAGATGTGGAAGGCCCATGTTTTTTGCACAGCAAAGAAGAGTCCATAAGGCCAGCAATTCAGCTCCAGTGTTGGCGCTGATGCCTAATCCCAATTTAAAATGAAAATGGTGCTCAAGACTGAGCATGAGCATGATACCAACACCACCTTGGTTCCTAGCTGAGGCGCCATCAAAGAAGCCTACAGGATAATTCAAAGTAGGAGCAGGCCCAATGTTTCTCCTGGAAATATTATGCTGAAATTTGACAGGATAATGTAAGAGTTGATTCTTGATATCGAGAGCAATAGATGTAATATCAGGGTTCTTATCCTCAAAGATGCATTGGTTCCTGGCCAGCCAGATGTGCCAGATAAGGAAGAAGGGAAGATGCATCAGTAAACATCTTCTGCTGCTCCAATCTGAGATATTGTGAGCAAAGGATGACTTTCTCCAGAAATGTGGAATAGTCAGATTGTCTCTGATAAAACCAATAATTCTCTGCGTGAAGCTGTAGTTCTGAAAGAGATGTTCTACAGACTCAGAGTCCAATTTGCAGAGACTGCACCAGTATGGCCCTGACCAGCCTTTCTTGATCAGATTGTCAAAGGTATTGATTTTATTTCGGAAGCATAGCCAGCTGAAGCATATGATCTTGAGAGGTATTTTAAGTTTCCAAATCCTGCATAGAAAGTCTTCAGGCAGATCAAATACCAAAGAGCAAGCAATAAAATCATACATCAAGTTGACTTTAACTGTGCTTGAAGACTGGTTATACAGCCAAGCAAAAGAGTCAGGATGGTTGTTGATGCGAATTCCACCATGCATCAGACCTTTAATATAATATGTCCACGCTGCTTTCCAATGACCATCAAGTTCAAGATCGTCAGCAGATATCCAATAATCAGAAGAGGAACAGCCCACACCTCTATTAAGAGCATCAGCAAGTGTAACAATGCCATAGTCCTCAAGATACAATCTGAGATCGATAGGAAGCGTGTAGTCAGAGGATACACCAGCAATGGGATCGATACCAATTTTGACAAGCTTGCCATCGCTAGCTTTCCAACCAAGGCATCTAGTAATCCAGGACATGGCCTTGATGAACCCATTCCACATATGGGAAGTTCCTTGCACCTTGAAGGAGGGATGTCTAAGCCAAGCATCCACAGGCTGATTCTTGAGATATTTACTCTTGATAATAAGAGACCACAAGCTAGAGCCATTCAATATAAGCCAAAGACTTTTGATTCGAAGTGCCAAGCTGAACCACTCCAGGTTTTTGATGTTCTAGCCCCCAAGAGCATAAGGTTTAGAGATGGAAGACCAATCAGTAAGATGATGTCTATGTTTACCATGAGAGCCTCCCCATAAGAAGTTAAAGATATATCTCCTTATATAGTTAAGTTTGGTGTTGGGCATGTGAGCAAGAGTGAGCCAGTAAACAGTGAGACAAGTCAAGACAGAATTGACCAAGACCAATCTGCCTCCAAGAGATAGGAATTTATAGGTCCAGTTGTTCAAATTCCTTTCAAACTTCAATAAGAACCATCTCCAATCCTTGATACCATACCCCAGGGGTTTGAGGTAATAACCGAGGTATTTGAAACCAACAATTAAGGGCTGCATTTTGTATGATAAAATGTTGGATATTTGCTGCTTGGTAGCTTCATCAATGTTATGAAAGAGAAAGGAGGATTTCTCCACATTGATCTTCATACCCGTAGCACTACAGAAGGTATCAAGAATGTGCTTGTAATGTTGCCATTCTGAAAGGGTACCAGCACCAAAAAGTATAGCATCGTCAACAAAAAGAAGGTGAGTAAGGTAGAGCTGTGGGGCAAGTTTGATACCAGAAATATCCCCTGCTGAGTGAGCCTGTGAGATCAATAGACCTAATCCTTCAATAACCAAAATAAAGAGGAGGGGAAGGAGAGGACATCCTTGTCTAATGCCCCTAGACACAGGAAAGAAAGCAGAGGGAGTACCATTGATCAAGACAACAAAGTTTGTTGATTCTACACATCCCAAAATCCAGCTAACAAAGTTACCCGGGACACCAATCTGAAGCAGGACTAATCTCAAGAAAGACCAATTAACTCTATCAAAAGCCTTGACCATATCAAGTTTAAGAACCAATGCTTGTTGATTTTCAGTTTTGATAGAATGGAGAGCTTCTTGTACAATACCCATAGGTTCAATAATCTGTCTGTCACGAAGGAAACCGAACTAATGTCTGGAGATGGCCTTGTCCAAAATGACCTTGAGTCTGATAGCTACAAGCTTAGAGATAGTCTTATAAATCAGGTTGCAAAGGGAGATGGGCCTGAAGTCCCCCAAGGTAGTAGGTTTATCACACTTGGAGATGAGTGTAATAAAAGTAGCATTGAGGGCCCCGATGACTCTGCCTTCCAATCTGGAGTGTTCAATAACATTCAATATATCATGCCCCACAAGGTCAAAAAAGTGCAGATAGAATTCCACCAGCCAACCATCAGGTCTGAGACTCTTGTCTTTCTTGAAACCTCTGAGAACACCCTCGACATCCCGAAGAGTGAAGGGAGTCAAAAATAGTTCTCTATCCTCTTCCTATACAAAGGAAGGGTAAAGTCTGATGACATTAAGTAGTGCCTCAATGTTAGTCTTGCCATCATCAGAAAAGAGCTCAGAAAAGTGTTGTACCCCCAAAGAGTGGAGCTTGGAGTCATCCTCAATGGTTTGCCCAGACCGACTATTGAGTATTCTAGTTTATTATGTTTGGCCAGTAAGTTTTGTATCTAGATAACCTAGTTAACAATGCT
>LPNX010814845.1:0-168963 GCA_001517045.1 Pseudotsuga menziesii | reverse complement strand
TATATATATATATATAAACAAAATTGTGTCTAATCTTAGATTATTAATTTATTTTTATATTATATTTTTTAATAAACGTAATCTCGGCATGTCAAATTTTGAAATTGTTCTTCATCTCTTTGTTGATTGTCTCTTTGTTCAAGATACTAGCAACATTATTTGCAGAGCACAGAGCACATTTCTATGCAGTGACCTCGGAGGATTCATTTGTTTTGGAAAACATTGAAAACTGGCTAAGAAATAAGAGCATCCTCCTCTATCTACCTTTCTTCCTCATCTGGAATATATGGAAGACTAGGAACTCTTGCATATTTGAAGGAAGGAAAACAGAGCCTATCAGTATGTGTCACATCATTATGGAGAGTGTATCAGCTTATCTTGTTCCACAAGACAAAGTTAAAAGGAAAAAAGAAATCGATTGCCCCCCTGGCATTTTCTACCCCTCGGGGGGGTTCTTTGATGGAGCAGCAACTGATCAAATTGGAGGTGTGGGTCTTCACTTAATGATTAGTCAGACACATCACTTCCATATCCTTTTAGGCTATGGAAAAAGCACCAACACGAGAGCTGAGCTTATGGCACTATGGGCACTCTTTAATTTCTCCAAAGAGATTGTGATCCCCAGGCTACATATATTTGGAGACTCATTAGTGGTCATACCTTGGGCACAAGGCATATCTACCCTTGATACCTTGGACTTGGAGGCTTGGTGTATGAATATTACTGAACTATATGCCTCGTTTATATCTATAGAGTATTAGCACGTCTATAGGGAGTATAATAAGAAGGCAGATATATTATCCAAGGAAGGGCTCAAAATGGCTTCTGGCCTGCTATCCTTTACAAAATACTGTGAAGGCATAGTGATTGGGGAAGGGAAATTACAACTTTTTTAGAGAAGCATTGCTCTCTTAGACCTACTCTATTTCATCTTGAGTATGGCGTTTATTGATCCTTGGGTTTCATTACCAGCAGTTGAATGTTCACCTATGTGTGATAGGAACTTTTCTTGCCTCCTCCCAGAGCTCTTCCTTAGATGATATATTTGATTTCTCAATATCATATCAATATCATCCCTATGGTTTGGTTTCATTATGTCTATCTGATGTAATCTGTAAAGTGTCTTTCAAGTACTTTGGGATCAAATATTTTGCCTGACAATTCTCTGCTTTAGAATTGTAAATGTGTCAGTCACATTTCTAGCTTGCTTTTGCTAATGTAACTGTTACCTTTGATTCACCATGAATATCAAGGAACTGCTAGCTTGCTTTTGCTGATGTAACTGTTACCTTTGATTCACCATGAATATCAAGGAACTGCTATTTTTTCATCTAGAAAAAAAAACTATAATTTTTTTGGAAAAATATGTTGATCATGAGCTTCCTCCATTGAAACGTCCTCTAGTCCAAGATTTCTAGGCTCTAATTGTTGCTTTTCTAGCTCCTTGTCAATTGGTTGCATTGTGGTGTCTTTAGTGAAATGCTCCTTTACAAAAGCATATAAATGCAAATTGCTCTATCACAAGAATTTGTGAACTATGAACAAAACCCATGATTACATTATATTGTATGTGCATATCATTTACTAACTTCTCAATTATTTGATTTTGCTTTCCAATTTGTCCCTGTAAATCCTTGTGCTTCTTCATTTGATCCTCCATTTATCTACTAATATAGGTCATGGCTTTATGGTAGCTTTATGCATACCCTCCAATTGGATACTTAGATGCCTCATTAGCTTTCTTATCCCATATATATCATTGCCAAGGCAACTTCCAAGTGAAGGGTAATTAGCCATAATGATCTGGGTATACCCAAGGATGTCCTAGTAGAAAAACCTCTACCAGCTACCAAAGTTAGAACAACCACTACATGGGAACAATGATATAGCAATGAAATTATAAGAGCAAGACCAAGTTGCATTCCCCACAAGACCGACCAAAGAAACAACCACCATGCATACCAAAATGACTAAAACAATGACTCTAATGCCTTGCTTTCAACACTATATTTGTGCTCCCTCGAATGCGGGTGAAGAGACAAGGGAAGAGGCAGCCAGGTGCATGGACGGCGTACTAACACGAGAAGGTGCTTCGAACATGAAGCCAAGGATCACATGTCACGAGGCCGGTGCTCGAGTGGCACCTTTGGCTTCGGATCACGATATCCACGCGGATGGAGAAGAAGGGATGTCGTCGCGGCAGGATGTGCTTGATAAGAACGCTGAAGGGTCTCACATGGGAGGATTGAACTCTACGTGAAGCCAAGAGCCAGAGATCAGAAACAATGAACATGGAAGGACAACAAGCCAAATTGCGTGAGGGGATCTCATCGCAGGTTTTGGATATGGAGATGATTGGAAAATCCCCTCGCCATCCTGTAGCGACGATATCATGTACTTGGGTGTGTATTGCAAACCGTTCCTGTTGGGTGCCAAATAAGTATTTAACTAAGAAGCAGTGAGACTCCATTGCTACGGAGATTGTGGATAGGGTTTGGGTTAAACATTCGCAGGTCGAAAGAGTAATTGCTAGACACAGAGGGCATAGCAGAGTGAAGGTTCCTCACAGACGAGGACAGCGAAGAAGAAGTCAGAAAAGAGTGAGCAATTCCTGCAACAGACTGATAAGGGCAAAGTCTCGGAGAGTAATGGTAGCTCCGACAGCAGGGGAGGGAGGCAACGAAGAAGACCAACAGGAGCGGCTTTTCAATGAGGAAACGTCAGCTCATATCCGCCATTCCATTGTTGTGATGGAGGAGGAGATCTTTAGAGAATTTCGTGTGAAGCTGGGAGATGGGGTGGTAATTTCGCACTACTGGTGACTTAAATTTATTCTCTTTCATTCCATGAATGAGAGGGAGAGCTACGCAAAGCTCATACGCAGAGGATGAAGCTGAAAACAACCTCGGTCATATGCGCAGCCTGCTTCGCCTCTCGGATCCGCCCTTTTAGCGCATTTTGCAGGAAGAAGATGTGAGTATGGAAGAATCCAACCATGCGAAAGCAAATCAGGGTATGGGACAGGGAAACAATAATGCCCAGGATGAGGTCGAGTCCTCTCTCCGACACTAGGCCGTGGCTCTTTGTGGGTTTGGAATTCTCTTTGTTGTTTACCCCTTCATGCACAGTCGGTTTCTTTTATGTTCTGTTTGTCTTAATGATCGAGCGCCCATGCTGAAAGGCTAGGTCGCTCTCATGCTTCTTTGTCTCTCCCTATGAGCTATACTTTTTACTTTCCTATTTTGGACTCCAAATCGATGCCTGTCTCCTTGTTTCAGGGAGCAGAGTTTGTAAATGTCTTTTAGTTTCTTGCAGTAATAGAAGGGCCCTTTCTTACTTAAAAAAACAAAAAACACTATATTTGTGCTCTCTATACAATATTGCACGTTCTTTCATTCTATTCTCAATCAAACCCAAGTCACTTTTGGATGCAAGTTCATCACCTTTTGTCATTCTAATATTAACATTTTGTAATTCTTATGGGCTTTCTTTAGGTTGTAGTTCTTTGATATGTAAGTTCATCTAGGGGGTGAGTAGCAGGGTTTTGGCACCCAAGGTATCACCACCCCTAGTAGGGTGGTACCACCACCCCTTATAGGGTAATGCAACAACATGGTAGTAGCATGGCATTGGGGCATAACGTCAAGGTTATGGTGCAAAATTGTAACCACTCTATGTGTATGGCATATGGCCAAGCATTATTCCTTAAGGGTGTTTGCACACTTGGATAAACTATATATTTCTTCCACAATTGTGATCTATGAGATTTGTTACACATCTTTAGTACTAGGGCATATATGTGTGGACTGATTTTGCTCCATTTTAATTATTAATTTATTTTGCATCAAGTGTTAGTTAGGTGGGTGGTGAATAATCTCACACTATGAGACAAAGATGGTTTATGACACATTACTTGTAGCATTAAAAACTTTCCTAGCCCTATTAAAATTAGATTTGGATTGCAAAAGATGACATCATCCCTTATTCCTATGCTAACAAGTCATGTTGTTGACATGACAACATACTCCATCACTCGAATAATATCATCATGCATAGTATGAATAGCCTACATTGTGGGCCTTCTTTGGCCACTAGTTACTACCAGTGAAATGTAATACAAGTTGTTCATGCATTGGCATACTTGTTTGGAAGAAGGAATCATGTTAACATGGAATGAAACCCTCAACCATGGTATTGTCACTTTCTTCTTAGAAGTTGTGATAAAAATAATACAGTGTATCAACAACCATCGATATCAATATTAGAATGAGGAAAATGAATTAACAAGTGGACAAACCACTCTCTTTCAAGGGGGATTTCCTCAAATCCAATGGGAATTGTGATGGACATCATAATTCCACCTAAATGATGAGAATTTTGATCATGGAACTTTGCACTTAAAGACTTTGGACCATTTTAAATGAGCGAAATAATTGGAATCTCAAAAAATGACTAAACCAAAAATAAAACTTAAAAAAAAATTAACCCCAAATTAAATTTGTATAATTATTAAATTACTTACTAAAATAAAATAAAATAAAAACATTTTCACATTAACATCTATATAAAAATTTATAAATTTTTAATTAAAAAATAATCATAACAATATGAAAATTTATAAATTTTAATTAAAAAATAATCATGTGGAAAAAATTCTAAATAATCATACTACCTTCCAAAATCTTATGACATAATTAAAAGATACATGTCAAAACACAAAATTGCAACATCTTATTATACTATACTAGCATCTCTCAATAAGATTGAATTTGCTACATCTTTAACTATGAGGGAACAAATAAAGAGAGGACACAACAAGATGGGTAGACGCATTGGTTGTTTCACCCTTAGTACTACCTTTAGTACTACCTTTGTGGGGATTGTGGGTGTTATCTTTCTTTATGTGGGTGTTATCTATTATCTGCCATTGTTTATGATTTAGGGTATATGGATCACTCGAAATCTCATTATATTTGAGAACAAGAATGTTGTTTCTTCCTCGAATGGTCAACATGTATTGTCTCTTTTGAATGCTTATCCCTCCACTGGTAAAACTAAGAAAGTGAGAATGGTGGCCCTTGGATCAGTTCTTAAGTATCCTTTTGGCTTCTTTGATGGGGCAACCTCAAGTTCGATTGGGGGAGCTGGCATTCTTCTAGCCATCAGTCATGTGCATACATTCAATCTGAAGTTGGGTTGTGGACACAACACAAATACCAAGGTAGAATTACTAGCACTATGGGTCTTGCTCTACTTTGCAGAAGCTATTGGTCTTCCATCCCTCCATATCTATGGAGACTCATCAGTTGTGATCAATTGGGCTAATAACAAAGCAACCCTGTCAACATTGGACTTGGTATACTAGTGTGATAATATTAATAAGCCAAAAGACTCTTTCTACTTTTTGGACTTTCAACATGTATATAGAGAGCACAACATGAGGGCAGATGTCGTATCCAAGGAGGCACTCTCATTGGCCTCATGCCTCTTTTCCTTCATGGAATTCTATGAAGATGATTGCATTGGGGGAAGTAAATTACAGCTCTTTTAGAGTTCTGTGCTGGAGCTTTCTCTCCTTTTATCAGTTGCATTTTGGCACTATATTTTGTATGATGGAAGAGCCACTCTACTTGATTTAGTCATCCCTCGAGTTCCTCCTGGGATAAGTTGTCTGGGTTCAACTTGTGCTCTTTAGTCGTGATTGATGTCCTTAGGGGAAATATGTCGATTTAGCTCACCTGCTACTTGGAGATGGTATTTCATAGACCCATAATTTTTTGTTTTACTTGTTTAAGTAGTTTGGAAGATTGAGGACTGATGATGTCTTAGTCATGGAACTGTTAGCCTTGTCTTAGACATGGGACTGTTTTGACTTGTCATCTAGATATGTAACCATTTCCTTTAATTCTAAATAAATACAACAAAAAAATATTATTTTTTTTAAATTGTCAAAAAAATATTTGCAAAATTCTGTGTTAAAATACCTTAAGAAATATAAGGTGTCAAATATGAAAGATTCTCTACTTTGAATTGCTAAAAATCTATTTGTAAAGTGAAATTGTAACTAAAATGTGTAAAGGGTAAATGCAAATTTGGAAAGCGATAGTAAGTAAATATTAATTTATGTTTATTTGAAAAGTTAATATTTATATTGTCAAATGGAAGCTTTTTGTAATTATGAATTTGGTTTTAGAGTATGTGTTTTGTAATTATGAATTTGGTTTTAGAGTATGTGTTTGTTTTTTAAGTATAGGTATTTGATATTAAATTAATTGATTATTAGGTTAGAATTAAGTAAGAAATAAATTAGCAGGTAGAGCACAAATGCTGGTTCATACATACATAAATGATACATAACCAATTTAATTAGATAATGAGAAATGAGTACAATATATAGTTGGAAAACTATCACAACAAACCAAATCATAGATCCAAGAGATATGGATCTCAAACTTCTACTTGCTAATCATGGAAAGTACACATCAACCTTAAAGTAATCTTGTTAGTATTTTTACATTATCTCCAACATACCCCTTAATGTAGAAATGGTTTTTCTACAACACCTAATTTATGCCTAAGGACTTCAAAGTGAATCTTGCCAACCGACTTCGTAAATATGTGAGCAACATTATCACTTGTGTTACAATAAATAAGCTCAATTTCCTTAGACTCCATCTTTTCTCTGAAAAAATGATGTTGCATCTCAATGTGTTTTGACTTTGCATGATAAACTTGGTTGTGTGCCAAACTAACTACACTCTGATTGTCACAATGTACTTTTGTTGGTTCTTCTTCCTTTTCACCAACATCTTCAAGAATCCTCCTCAACCAAACAACTTCACATGTAGCACCGGACATTGCTCTATATTTAGCTTCTGTGGATGATAAAGAAACAATTGGTTGTTTCTTGCTGCTCCATGACACAACCCCAAATCCAATGTTGAATGCATAACACGAGGTAGATCTTATGTCATCAAAATTTCCTGCCAATCAGAATCAAAAAAACTTGCCAATTGAACATCAAATTTATCAGTATATAAAAGACCAAAATTCATTGTTCCTTTGAGATATATGAGGGCCTTCTTTGCAACATTCCAATGACTTTCACTCAGCTTAGCCATAAATTGACTAAGAATGCTGACTGCATATGCTATATCTGACCTGGTAGAGGTGAGATAGTTCAAACTTCTCACCAATTGTCTATACAAAGTACCATCTGCATCTTTAGTTCCATCTTCACTATATAGCTTCAGATTCCGATCTAAAGGTATTGATAATGCTTTGTAATCACTCATGTTAAACCTTTTCAATATTTCCCTTAAATATTTACTTTGAGTGATCATAGTCTTACCAATTTATTTGAAAACCTCAAGTCCCAAACCATAATGTAATTCACCAAGGTCTTTCATTTCAAATTCTTGTGACAGTTGATTCTTAATTTCTACAATCAACTTACATGCATTACCTGTAATGATGAGATCGGGAAAACATTTCATTCCTTATCTTTCTTCACATAAAAATTAGGATCGCTTTTGCTTTCACAAAACCTTTCCGATTAAAGAAAGAATCAATCTTTATATACCATGATATAGGGGCATGTTTCAATCCATAGATAGATTTCTTCAATTTACAAACAAGATGCTCCTGTCCTTTCTGTACAAAACCTTCAGGCTGAACTAAATACACTTTCTCTTTTAGTTCACCATTCAAGAAAGCAGATTTAACATCTAATTGATGTATTTTCCATTTATGTTTTGTAGCCAATGCAACAATAACTCTAATTGTATTTAATTTAGCTATTGGTGCAAATGTATCTTCAAAATCAATTCCATCCTTTTAGCATAACCTTTTAACTAGTCTAGCTTTAAATGTGAATGATACCGTCTGATTTAAACTTAGATTTGAACAATGATTTACATCCTATGGGACTTTTATTCTCATGCAACTCTATTAATTCCCAAGTTTGATTTTTCATTATAGAGTTGTATTCTTCATTCATAGCATTTACCCATTCTTCTTTATCTTTGGCTTACTCATAATCCATTGGTTTAGTGACATTCATTACATTGGCCATTAAAACATAGTCGTTATACCTTGGAGGAAGATGAGTTTGTCGAGATGACTTTCTTGGTACTATAGTTCTTGCAGGAGTTCCATCCATTATTCTTCTGCTTTTTTATATATCTCCATCAGACGAAGTATCACTGTTTCTCATACTACTTTCACCTTGCTACGGTTCTTGCTCCTGTTCTTGATCCTGCAAAACTATTGCATCTAATTTGACATAATCATCATTATCATTAAAGATATGCCAAACATCATAATCATTCAACCTATCATTTTTATCTGCATTCTCATGGAACACCACATCTCTACTAGCAGAGGTAGACAAGGCAGAGCACAAACGCTCGCTCACACACACAGGAATGATACACAACCAATTCAATTCGATAATGAGAAATGAGTACAATATATAGTTGGAAAACTATCACAACAAACCAAATCATAGATCCAAGAGATATAAATCTCAAACATCTACTTGCTAATCATGGAAAGTACACATCAACCCTAATCTCAAATAATCTTGCTAGTATTTCTACATTATCTCCAACAATAAGAGTTTAATTTTTTCATGAGTAATTGGGTGTTTAGCTTAACATGGAGGCCTGTTTATTAGATTTTGAGTTTAATATGTTTATATCTAATCATTTTATGGATTTTTTTGGTGAATTGGCCTTTTAAATTTTACTTAATAAAGTAAGCTAAAGTACAAACGATTTGCACCCAGTTTTCGGTAAAATTTTCTGGCGAAAATTGTTGAAATAACAGTTTTCAGTTATCGAAATTGCATATTCGAGGTGTCCCAAGGGTAATTGAGGGTGTTGAATCCATTGGTGCTATCAAAATTTTTTTAACAACAAATAGTCTTGTAGGATTTTGGTCATCTAACCAAAAAAGGTGCAAATAGTCTAAAAGTTAGCTCACTCCTTACTTAATTGGTAATTGGTCACAAATTCAAAATTGATTTTTTAAAAATTATGATAGAAATGAGCTAAAATCTTTAAAGACAAAATTCTATGATTAATTTTTTTTCAATCAAGTATAATTATACCTTAAAACAAAATTTATACCTAAATTAAAAACAAAACAACTCCATTATAATAATTAATCATAATTTTACCATTTATAATAATTAATCCTAATTTTACCATTTAAAATAATATAAAAACAAAACAACTCTATTATAATAATTGATCTTAATTTTACCATCTATAATAATTAATCGTAATTTTACAATTTAAAGTAATGATAATAATAATTACCACATGATGTCTCACTTTACATGTAATAACTAATAAATAACTAATATTTAAAAAATAATAATAATAACTACACATAATATCTATTTCACTTTACATGTTATAACTAGTAACATGTAACTGTGTCATGCATTTATAACACTCAAGTAGTATAATTGTGCTAGTAATAAAAAAATTTGTTGTCTTGATGGGGACAGTGCATTGGTAAGCACGGACGAATGTGTTTGGATAGACCTCAGCTCAATTCTTAGGAGCGCCTTATATACTGGACAGACTTTCCCTCGGGAGGGGAGCCTGTCCAATGTACACCGTTGGATTTCTCATCCAACGGTGTGCATTGGACAGGCTCCCTTCCCGAGGGAAAGTCTCATCCAACGGTGTGCATTGGACAGGCTCCCCTCCCGAGAGAAAGTCTATCCAGTATATAAGGATTGACCAATTCTTACTGTGTGTAATCTTGACAAGCTTTGACACAAAAATTAAAAAAAACTTTTATGTAAAAAAAAAAAACTAAAAATGATAAACCCTAAAATTTCAACCCTTCCTTCCTCTATGGGATCTTATACCTAACTTATTCTACTTTTCCAAGATAAACCCTATAATTTCAACCCTTCCTTCGTCTATGGGATCTTATACCCACCTTATTCTACTTTATCAAAAGGCTTTGATTGGATTTAGCTTTGTGCATGAATTTTGATGATAATGTTCCCATCTAGGTGACATGAGTCATTGATTGCATGCAGTAGGTACTAAATTAACCTCACCATATAAATGTTTTCAAAGTTTGCCTTGTCCCGACTCCCTAGTTCGTTAACTAAAGATACTTAATTCCCCATCGAGGAAAACCTACGTGTAGTTTATCAATGAAAAATCTTACAATAAAGTGCGGCTCCCCGTAAGTCAACATAGACCGTAGTAGTTAATATTTGGTTACCTCTATAACCACGCTTAGATCTCCCTCGCTTTACACAATTATATATTTATTTTAGATTTTTAATGATAAATTGTTTTTATAATTTTTATGAACATTATGACGCACTTTCTGCAAGAAAAATGAGGAGCGAAAAAGAAACATTTGACTATAATGCCGGCATTAGGTACGAGTGGGGTTGGGGTCTTTGAAGCTTAAACACCATAAACTTTTTGAATGTTGGAGACACAACATGGAACCCACTATCTTGATATGTGACGTATGGCTAGGTACTAGTTCTGCACTAGGATAAACTCTATATATATTCTCCATTATTGTGAGCAATGAGATTTTTTACATGCCATTAGTACTAGGGTATGACAAATTTTGTTCCATTTTAATAATTAGTTTATTTTTGCAATAAGTATTAAGTAGGTGAGCATGAATAATCCAAGATATTTTTTTAATATCTTTACTTAATAGATTAAAGGTATTTTTTATTTTATCAGAATTAAGTTTCGATTGTAAGTCTTTTAGTTGATGTGATAACATATTCCTTCATTCCAATATTAGCATGTCATGATGTTGATATGACAACATTCTTTATCACTTGGATATAAGAGTGTGCATAGTACCAATGTCATATTATGTGGGTTTTTTTTTGGTATTGCATCTTATATATGAAGTGTAATACAAGGTATTCTTATAGTGGTATATTTTTCTTTGGGGGAAATGAATTATGTTGACATGGAATGAAACCCTTTTTACTTGGGAGTTATGATAAAAAAATAAGATGGCGTCTTTATCACTTGGATATAAGAGTGTGCATAGTACCAATGTCATATTATGTGGGGTTTTTTTTGGTATTGCATCTTATATATGAAGTGTAATACAAGGTATTCTTATAGTGGTATATTTTTCTTTGGGAGGAATGAATTATGTTGACATGGAATGAAACCCTTTTTACTTGGGAGTTATGATAAAAAAAATAAGATGGCGCCTTAGCAACCAATGATATCAATATTAAATGAGAAATAAATGGATGAACTCACTATCTTTTGGGGAATTTCCTCCCAATCTTATAGAGATTTTGTGGAAGATCATAGTTCTACTTAATTGATGGGAACTTTGACCATAAAACTTTGCTCTTAAGAGTTTTGGATCATTGAAAAATGGTCATTGGAATTTTTACAAAATAAGTGAACTATGAAAGAAACTTTGTTTCACTTAAAAAAAAAAAAAACTCAAAAAAATGAATTTACTTATTAAATTATTCATTAAAATGAAGTGGATGTTATCATATCAAAATCAACATCAAAATTTGTACTCCAAATTCAATAAAAATATAATATTTAAAAAAAAACTTTTAAATAATAACATTGCCATAAAAATAAATAAAAATAAAAAAATAAAAATATGTTGTTTTAAATTTTAAAAAATAATTGCAAAAACCAACCATTACAAAATCATAATATACAAATATCTCTAGTTATAGTTTGAGAGCTACACTTCCCTATAAGTAAACCATGGGCTTATCACATCTTAACTTAATTATAAAGACACAACAAAATGAGTAAACACATTGATGAGAAACAAGATACTACTTTTGTGGGAATGTGGGTGTTGTCTTTCTTCATAACCACTATGAAAACCATATTTGCAAAAATATTTGTCGTCAAATACATCATCACATACAAATCCTATAAAATGTCAATAATGAAAGGATGTCAACTTTGAATTGGGAAAACTATTGAACATGTGATACTGATTGAAAATGTAAGTAAATAAATCATTATAATTTAAATTTTGGAAGTGACACCACTTACCCATTTACATTTTGATTATTTATTTATTTATTAAAATTGATATTAATATTGTCATTAAAAAGTGATGGAAGTTTGTTATGGTTAGGAATTTGGTTTTATGTTATGTATGTTTATTAAATATAATAATTTAATTATTAATAGTTATTAGTGAAGTTATCATTTTTTAATTAGTTAAGGGTTTAAAACTTGGTAAGGGTTTCAATTTTAGGAGCATCACCTTAACCATGAATCAATTAATTGGGTATGTGTTTGTGTTTGTTAAGTGTTGAAGTTAACATGTTTATATTTAGTCAATTTTAAAGTCATCTATGTTATTGATGAAGTTGTTTTTTTAATTTTACTTAGACTTGTTTATTATGGTAATTGGGTACAAGTTCAAAACCTAGGTAAGAGCTTCCACCTCTTGGCACCACCATCACCATCAACAAAATCAACAAAATGGGTATATGTTTCAATTATGTGTTGGAATTAAAAAAAAAAATTGTGGAAAACGGATCATAGTCCAAAATGTTACCTTTAAAATTCATCCATGTTATAATTGGTGAAGTTGTCATTTTACTCAACATGCTTATTATGGTAATTAGTTGTGGGTAGGCAATCCATGTTATTGGTGAAGTTGTCCTCTACATTTTACTGAAAATTAATTAATCGAGTCACTTTTAAAGGCTACATGTCATGCCCTTGCATTGGAGTTGGCTATGGGCATTCCTTCCCATCCATTGAGTTGATCATATGTAAGCTTCGATTGGTTGTGACAATAGGTTGTAAGTTTAGCCAAGCATGCTTTGGGTGGCCTTACACAATTGCAATGCGTGCCTAAGTGTTGGAGAGCTTGACAAAGCGATTTGGCTAAGTATGGCAACAAGATGAGTGTTGTCATTTGGGGTTTCTTATAGAAATAACGCGATGGCTTGGATGATTGGCATGACATCCCTTGGTTCATGGACACGTTGGTCAAAAGTGCCTTAGTTTATGGATACAACATCTTAGTCCGCATGAAAGAGTGCCTAGTTTAGTTGGGACTGCATCACAAAGATGGATAGGCATTTGCTTGGTGTGACATGAAGAACGAGGAATGTCAAGGAGTTCCTTGGACATTGTTCAAATGGGATTGTTGTAACCACCAGATGCATGAGACTTTGGGGTGCCTTGGGTAGTCATGCATGATCTAGTCTGGGCATGGACCCAAGGGACTGAGTGTTCCAAGTCTTTGTAGACCGAGTGGAGTGTATTGCATGTTTCAATCCACTTGGGTGCTGGGTATGATGAAAGGCACCTCAAAAAAAGGAAATGATAAGGCACCTCTCGAGTCTCACCTATATAAAGAAGATGCATGGCATGTACAAATGCATCAATTCATTTAAGGATGGAGATCAATGAGTGATCATCCATCAATTAGACAAGTAGTTATGAGATGCTAAGTCTGAGTTTTGGCACTATGAACAACTTAGACATTGATTGAGTCTTAGGTAGTCTGCACATAAGACTTAGACCACTTGGGAAGTGTCTAAGGCATGGTAGAGCTAGAATAAGACTATTATAAATTAGGAAAAGGAAATGCAGGAGTTAAATCCATGGATGCTTTAGGGATGAGATTGTACAAGTATTATAGCAATAGGAAGTTACACATTGGTTTATTTGTACATTTGTAAATCATGTCATATGTACTAGGTTGGATTCCTTGTTGTATTCTTGTAACATTTTTTATACTAATAAGTTATGGAATCCACCTTGGATGTTGCCCATACTTCTATGATATGGTCTCTTTCCTTGGTTGAATGTTATTGTTCCTTGCATTGTTTTGGATGGTTAAGTATTGATGAATATTGGTTGTGTTAAATTATTGTTGGGATGCTTGGAGGTCACAGTTGGACATGTGTCTATTGTTAGAGAACTCATTTGCTTTGAACTTAGTTTCAGATTAATAAGTTATAACTTAAGGCATAGATATGGGCAATGCCTTGAGTGAAGAGGCATAATTTGGTTGTAGTAAACACAGGTTGGTCAAATCCCTTTTTCCAAGACAAAGCAAGGCTTCATGGCCCAAGGTGTCAAAAGTAAAAAATTTCAAACAAGACTCGCATGTCCATGACACCACCTATATTATTGGTGAAGTAGTCATTTTACTCAACATTATTTGTTATGCTAACTAGTTAAAATAGCCCATCCACTTTATGGGTGAGCTTGTCCTCTACATTTAACTCAATATTGCTTACTATAATAATTACTTACACTTCAATACATGAACATGAATTTCAATATACTTTATACTCCTTTCACCATGTATCTACTTGTGAGATTTTGTACAGGCTGATCTAGTAACAAAAATGGACTTCACTTAATTCACAGAGCATGCTTGAATTTGAGAAGAAAATATGGCAGAATCATCATAGTTAAGAAGCTTTAATGGAGTAATTTTCATTCATTTCATGTATGCTAATATGTTAGCAATACAAATATATTACAAACAATAGAAAATTGAAAGTATGTGGTGGCATTCGAATTGACTCACATTAGGTAAGCTTAAAAGTTACTAATTCTCCATCTATGACAAAAATATCAACCAAAATCTAGGCTAGAGGTCACGAATATATGCTAGGTGGACCCAGGCTATCCACGAGCGACCGAAAATCAACAACTGAGTGCCTTTTAGGAGAAAAGTATGGAAGATGGTTGATGGAAAAAGCAACAAACTTTCTTAAGGCATCCTAGCACCCTTTGTACATCCTAAAGGCAAGATAAAGCAACTTAAAACTCATACAAGCAAGAAGAAAGCATAATAAAGCAGATTTTGCGCTTAAGTCCATAAAAATCAGGGTAAAAACAATCAAAGATGTGTTATAGTGGATAAACTATCATTAGGTGGTCAAGTTATGTTTTAGGAATGCCAACACATGGAACAATGTACTAAACACTTATGAAACTAATAAAATTAATTTAAGCTATGCTCTAGATGAATTATGTTCCAAGTGTAATTTTTAAATATAAATTATCACATAATTGATTATAATATTTCACAATAACACTTATTATGATAATGACTTAAAATATATAATTTTTGAGTTATGTATGATTAAAAGAAAATAAATATTTCTAGGAGATTTCTTTCTAATTATAGAAAAAAACACTTACAAAAACTACAGTTTTTTTCTTTCTCTTTTTCATACTATTTTTTGTAAGTCTACCACCAAAAAAAATGACCAATGAACAATATAATTTATATTTTTATAATATAAAAAAAATACTAAGACCCACAAAAAAAACACCTATAATTCCAACCTCCCATAAACCTAACTCCTACTTTTCCACAAGGCCCTCCCTCTATGGATCTTATACCCATAATTTCAACCCTCTCTCTATCTATGGGATCTTATACCTAACTTCTACTTTTCCAAAAGGCTTTCATTGAATTCACTTGTGTGCATGAATTGTGATGATGATGTTCCCATGTTGATGACACTACTCACTTGATTAATGCATCGGATGGAGTAGAAATTAAGTTAGGCTTGTCATAAAAATATCTCAAAGTTTCCATATCTCAAAGTTTCCCTATTGTTAAAGATATTTAATTTCTAAAAAAATAATTTCCCCACCAAGAAAAACCTACAAGTAGTTTATCAATGAAAAATCTTTAGGGGAATCCCTAAGTCAACATACACTGTAGTAGTTCATGTTTGGTTACCTCTGTAACCACGCTTAAATCTACCTCGCTCTATACAACTACACATTTTTTCAATGGTAGTGGTTTCAATTTATTAACACTATTATAAGAGCCGTTTGTGAGAAAAATGAGGAGCGAAAAGGAAACTTTTGACTTTGATGTTTTATTTAGGTGTGGGTGGGTCTTTAGAATTTAAACTATTTGAATGTCTCTGGACTAATTTTGAAGTGGCTCTGTCAAATCAAAACAAAGAAACATGTAAAGTAGAAAAGTTGTATACAGTACACATGTTACTTTTTGAAAAAGAATATTTGGCTCTACTCCTTTGTTTTACTTCCTGTACTTTGTCATTGCAGTGTATGCCAAGGAGTGATATGGAAATTATTAAAATAATTAAAATTAAAAATATTATTTTAGAAGTGATAATAAGAAAAACTATATTGATAGAGACACTAAAGTAGTTTATCAAATAGATATTTAAATTTATTTTTTAAAATTAAAATAAATACAATATTTTAGATTTGATCTTTGTTAATGGAAATTGATAGAGAAACTTATAAATATTTTTTATATTTTTAATTGTAAAAATTCACAATTGAACATTAATAAATTTTTATTTTTTATAAATTTATAATAAAAACACACTTTCTTAATTTTAATTACAATTTCCTTTTATAACATTTTATTTTTTATTAAACTTATATTCATTAATAAATTTATCTAACACCTATCTAATCAATGAAAGATCTTGCTTAAAAAATGAAAGATCTCTTATTATTTAGTTAAGGCAATTAATTAACAAAACAATTAAACAATCAAAGCTATTGATTTTTTTAGTAAAAGCAATTAAAATAAAAAGAGATTGAAAATTGTAAATATTCTTCAATTTTGTTTTTAAATGGTGAATGCTTTTTCTTTAGTTAATTTAATTTAGCAATGTTATAGTGATGCTTATTTTAATATGGAATTTTAAAATTTAATTAATTTATACAAATTTTATATCAAGTTAGATTTGGATTAATATCACATTTCAAGCACTCAAATATAGAATAAGGTTAAACTTTAATTATTTCAATTTTTTTAGTTCACCGTTGAGTCATATAAGATGAGACTGCTATATTTAGTATAGAAATGAATAAAACATTTTTGAATATCCCTATTGCAACTCGAATGTGTATTTTTAACATCTGATATATGTGATTCCATCAATTCAAAATGACGATTCATGTAGGACTTCAAGGCAAACTTATTGATGTCTCCTCCAATTCTTCTAAAGAAGAAAAAAAAGAGTCACTTAGTTGCATGTTTAGATTAGTGCCTAAAATTGCCTTGAATGGGATGATCGGGAAGCAAGAGGGTTCCACTTAGCAACCATGACAATATGTGGATGTGGTGAAATATGCACTACAAGTAGACTTCGAGGACACGCGTGAATCGGGTCATCAAGTGAGACGCATGCACAACGTTTATACCCTCAAGGCATCACTAATGTGATAGGGGTTTGTTAGATCCAGGCTCTTGCTTAATGGCTTCCTCCATGACAAAGACTTTAATGATGATTGTTCAGTTGTTGTTAATGTGGTTCATGGGTGTTGATGGTGTTGGAAATGACAAGCTACAAAGGCAATTACTTGTTCGGCATCTGCCTTCCTTGCAATAGGTATTTGGGTTCTTTCCTTTTTTGAACATGGCTTTCTCACTTCATCGTTCATCTTTCTCACTCATATTTAGGTTTTTTTTAGGTATATCATTTTGCTTTCTTAGTCGTTTGAGTCCCCCAATGCTCTTTCATCCTGAAGTTTTTCTCTTTATGTGGTATGTCTTGGGGTATTTGGAGTAGGTTCTCCCGTTCTTTAGGGAGTTATTGTGTAACTCATCTCTCTTATCTTAAGGATTCAGTTCATAACATTGGTATTAGATAGAAAATATTGTAAACCAAATCCTTAAGAAATCATAATATAAAGTACACACCATGTACATAAATGTAAACACATAGCACAACTCCAAGATAGATAAGAGAGATGAGTTTTTATTTTATTTTATTTTTCAGTCGAAAAAACCATTCCTTGGTATTCATTGAATCAAAGGAACCTTTTACATGTTTAGTCAATACAGTATAACCCCAAGGGTCAGCAGAACAAACAGGTGACAATCTCAATACCCAACATACATACATCATAAGCAAAAATAGAACCAGCAGAAAATCAGAGGTACCCAAACCTTGAATCAATAACTCCTTAAAGAATATGAGAACCTCCTCCAAATACCCCAAGACATTCATACATTCAATTCACATGTTCCCTCAACATAATTGCATTGAAAAGGTTAGATATATCTCTTCATCTTTCTTTGGAATCAAAATAGTTTCAAGATTTGTGTTGCTTCATTTAAAAGATAAGTATAAATGTGCATATGCATTTGTCAATTTCTTTATTTATTTCAACTCTCTTGAGTCTGAAAACATCATTAGAGTTTCACTCCATAATACACCTTCTTGAGTAATTCATAGCCACTAAAAGGAACATAATTTTACAAGAAATAGACTCAATTTATTTTTAGAAAAACCAACATACTTTGGGTTGCAGGGCCTTGGTGTAGGTTGGAGAGTAAATTCTCCAAGGCCACCAAAATGAAACTAGGATTAAATCAAGGATGATAAATTCCATCAGTAGAGAAAAATATTTGTCAAGAAACCACCTCTCATAAAAATGTTAAGAAATAAGTCAATACAATTAAAGTGTTGAGATTATTCCCTTGCACTAGAGTTGGTGGGTGGGTGTAGTATTGGCAACTTTAGATAAGTCGGCATGTTACTTAGAGTGACCCCTTCTTTCTGAAGTTTCAATTGCAGAGCGAAATCTTGTATATCCCACCCAACATAGAAGCTTGATACATATTTGTCCCCCTTGACTATTGACCATAAAGTCACATCCTTAGTGATTATTACAAGGCTTCTGATAGGTCACTACACGTAGGAAGTGATTGTAGTACCTGAGGCATATATTAGATCTCAATCTCAACTCCCTTGGAGGTTACCCGTCTTCACAAGGGAGATTGCACCTTTAGTGATTGTTTCGTAAAAGGTTGCTATAATTGTTCCTCACACCTTCGTTGGATGGACCTGAGCTCTCATCATCCCAAGCTAACTTTTGAAAGGCCCTCTATTTGGCTCTTCACTCATTAGACTTAAAGACTTTAACACCCTTGGGATGATTTTTGGAGGAGCGAGTTTGTTTGTTAATTACTTTTAGATTTTTTAGTTGAGTGTTATTTGGTGATTATGTATACTTGGCCCTAGGTTTGTTTTTTTTTTTAAATATTTTTGACTTTTTACACTTAGTTCTTAAGTTTCAAAGTGGATAACCTAGCACCCCTTTAATCTATGAGGATTAAAGGTTTTCCTACAATGAGGTGGAGGGTGGGCACTCTTGACGACCCTCATAGTGAGTCAAACGATGAAACATATATTGCTTTGGATAGTCCTATCAAATAAGAACTTGACCAATTGATCTCCGATGACACCTTATTACAAGAAGGTTTATTGAGGGGTCCACATAGTCATATTATAGTACCAAAAAAGGTTCTTCCTCCTTTTGTTCAATAAAAGTTTGGCCTTCGAGAGGTAGAGGTAATTGACAATGCTACTTTATTTATTTTTAGTCCTTGACCAATCTTGAGGATCCTTAGGCTTGTTCAGGTGAGTAAGTTTTTCCCAAATATCTTATTGTTTTTTGCACATTTTTTAGTTTAGGGTGTTAAGTGTTAGTGATTCATTGGGTGTAGGAGGTGCTAACCCTGCTAACCCTAGTAGTGTCTTTGTCGGGGGCACTAGTTTCCCCATACTGATGTTGGCTAGTTGAGCTAGTCCTTCTGTTAGTATTTATCGTAGTGGAAAAAATGCCTCTTCAAGGATACCGTATGTTAGCATGACTATCCCAGTCCTACAATTTTTCTAGTTTAGGACTGTCAATTAGGGGCACTCATGTTCCTACTTTTGGATTCTCTTTTGGGAGTGGTAACATCCCAAGAGCTAGATTTCAAATAGGAAGTGGGGATACTCCTATTTTTGGAGTCCTTAAAGGAAGTACACAAATGCCTAACATGGGTTTTCCTAAATCGGTGGGAGTTTCATTTTGAGTATTTGCTATTAAATGAGTACAAGCCATATCTCAGGTGGTAGAAGCATCCTAGGGTATAGTTATGTGAGTGGTCATATGTCATATGGTGGGATGTTAGGTCCTTCATCTATCAACACTAATTCGATTGCCTCTACTTAGTTGCCATTTTTGACAACTTTTGATTTGCATGGTCTATCTTGTTTGACTAATGACCCAATTAGACATAATCCTACATGGCGTATCATTTGGACGAAATTACACTTAGATATTCATAAGATTAAGTGCAAGGCTAGGCCTTGGGGAAGGCCCTTTAAACCCTGTGTTGACATTCCATTTATTGTGTTATTCAAACTCAACAATGGATGATAGTGTGTGGTAGTGCCTTTCTAGTGTACCTTGACATGGATTGCAATTAAGTTGTACATTGAGTTGTTGCCCACATCCCATAATAATTTATCATCCTTGGCAATTGTGTATTCGCTATGAGACCGAGAAAAAAGTCTTGACATTACTACAGTATAATACCTCTACTCACTGGCATTTCAAATCACGTTCATGAAAGGAGAAAGAGATGTTGGATGATCAAAACTTAAATCCCGGATCACTTCTTAGCAGACAGGTTTGTGAAATCATCATTACCTAGCATTACCAAAGATATAGCAATGTTAGAGGAAGTCACTAAGAAGGAGGTCACCCTAAAGACCCAACAACTAGACTTAGTTTTATTCTCAATTTATGATGTTTTATAAATTTATTTTGAATGCTCTACCATCAAACATCAATCCTATGAAACTTGTGTCAAAACCTTATGTTGATGGTGTGATTAATTACGTTAGAAATGGCAATTAATCAAGTGATGAGCAAAATGAAAAACGTGTCCATATATATTTTTTCAACAGAAAAAAAAAATCGTAATTTTATTTATACACAAAATTACATTTATCAGATGAACCACTATCATTTATTGATCAATGTCCATTTTCTCAAATTTTCAGCACAAAAAATGCTATTACAAAAGATGATAATTGATTTTGAAAATCGAATTATATCCATCCAAAATGTTACAAATAGTTCCACCACATTCATCAAAAGATGCATACTGTAAGATAAATTTGAAAGTAGCTTGTCATTAACCATATCTATACATATCAACAAAATAATACTCCATAAAAACCTTATCCATATATACCAACCTATACCAACCTGCCTTCAACCGTGCAGTATTCTTCAACTATCTCAACTCCTATCCAAACCTCTAATGTCCATTCGATTCAATCCTCAAATCCGAATGGCAACCAACAACATGGAGCTACAAATAAAAATAAAAACAATAATTCTATTTCTAGATAAGGGAGTGCAACAACTTGAGTAGGTAATGTTGGGTTACCTTTAAAACCACGTTTAAACCTACCTCACTCCCCATATATATATATATATAATAATTAGAATGGTTTCAATTTATCAACACCATAAAGGCACAAATATATATATATAAATAAAAGAATGGTATCAAATTATTAACACTATAACGGCTCATAAATAGGAGTTTTTTTTTTAAGAAAAATGAGAAGCGAAAAGAAAACTTTTTGACTATGATGCTATACTTAGGTGTCATGGGGTCTTTCGATGTCTAGGTGCACAGGGTTTGAGGGACAAATTTTGAAGTCGGTGTGTCAAATCAAAACAAAGAAACACATGAAGTAGATGTAGATAGTTGAAAAAGTTGTATACATGTTATTTTTTGAAAAAAGAGACATGTGAAAAGTTTGACATGCTAGTTTGTTTTTCTTCTTCGCTTTGGGAGGCCATTGGAGTGTGACACCCTCTTCTCACTTACCGAGATGAGGACAAATTTAATATGTTTCTAGGTAACGCATAGTTTTCATATACAATGTCAATACAATGTGTCAAGAAGCAATAGGAAAACTTATATTTTTAATAAGCGTAAAGTAGGTTAATATTTAAAATGTGAATTCTATTTGTAAACTTGAGAACTCAAAAGGAGAAGTTGTTTATGGTTTTGAGAACCTTGCTACCGTTGGAGTCCAACACTTTAGCGGTATGTACAAAGATGATAACTTTGGTTCCATTGCCTAGATGATGAGGATTATAGCCCCATGTCCTAATTATATAGACAATGATCAAAGCCAAGCTCAAGTGGAGGCAATTTCTTTGGAGGAGCTTAGGGTGGTAGTCAAATCTTTTAAAAGGGATAAAAGTCCAAGTTTTGATGGTTGGTTTGTTGAATTCTTCATGACTTTTGTGGACATCTTTAGGATGGGTCTTTTTAAAGTAATTGAAGACTTCAGAATTACAAGTAATATTCTTGCAGTTTTAAATTCTGCATTTAACACTTTGATATTCAAATGTGACTTCTCAGAGAATCTGGATAACTACAAACTGATCTCCCTATGTAATTGTGTCTATAAGATTATAGCTAAGATCATAGCTCTTAGGATCAAGGGTATTCTTTCTTCATATGTCTCTCAAGAACAATTCACATTCTTGGTCGATAGACAAATCCACGATGTTGTTGGGACCGCCCCAGAGGGTTTACACTATGTAAAGACAAAACATCTCCCGGTGGCCATTATAAAGGCTGACATGTTTAAGGCATATGCCATAGTCAATTAGCTTTTCCTATGTCTTGTTCTCCTCTAAATTGGTTTCAACTTATAGATGGTTAACTGGATTATGTCCTGTGTCTGCAATGTTTATTTTATAGTGCTTATTAATGGTTCAACATCTCCTTTTTCAGATAAGGGAGGGGCCTTAGACAAGGTTGTCCTCTAGCCCCTTTACTTTTCCTCTTGGTTGTGGATCGTCTAGGAAGATTGATACATTGAGCCAGATTGGCATTCACATTAATGCTCAGGTTTATATATCTCATATCTTCTTTGTTGATGACATACTGATCTTTTCAAAATCGTAGCAGAAGAGAGATTATTCTTCTTCAAGGTTTTCTGGATCTTTTCACATCAATGACATGTATGCTTAGTAATGTTAACACTGATCCTCTATATCTATTATAAACATCTCTTTAGATGAAAGAGTGTGGATCTGTGAACAATTTTTTTCCCCTTGTGGACCTTGATGACGACCTCGTTTATTTGGGCTTTATGCTTAAATATAATGCATACTTGAAAAGGGATTGGGCATGGCTTACTGCCAATATTGATAAAAGACTTCAGTTATGGTGCAACATATGGATTAGCATAGGAGGGATTCTCATTCTGGTTAAGTCTGTCTTAGAGGAAATCCCTATCTACTGGGTTTCGATGGCTTATGTTCCTAGCGACATCCTGAAACATATTAAGAAAATATATTATATTTTTATTTGGAAGGGATCACAAGAGGGCTCTACGTTCCACTAGGATGCTTGGTCATCCATTGCTTGGACAAAATATATGGGAGGTTGGGGGCTAAAAGACCTCAACAATTTCTCAAAAGCTCTGGCAGAAAAGGGAGTTTGACGCATTTTAAAAGGTGAAGACCTATGGTCTGCAGTTCTGATGAACAAATACATCTCTCTCCTCACGGTGGAACAGTGGTCCCGCTCTAGGGACAAGAAACAAATGAACATCTCTAGTATATGGAAGCTATGCTCCAAGCTTTTAACCTTATTGGTGATTGGTTGGAATGGAACATAGAGAATGGTAGAAATCTTAGAATTGGTCAAGATCCTTGGATTGGTGGCTCTGGGAATCACATTCTTCCTATTTAGTTGGTGGAGGATCTTCGGGACCAAGGCTATATCTATCTGTCACATATCCATGACCCTATTAACTTGACTTATCTTACTCAAGAATGACTATCTGTTGATTTCCTGGGCATTATTAGAAGGGATTTTAGGAATGCTTGGGAATCATATATTCATGCATTAAAAACATCCCATATTCATCTTACCGATAGTTTGGACAAACTCCTCTAGTCAAAAAATCCTAAATGTGGGTTCTATTCTCCTAAGACTGGATATCAGGCACTGAGGTCCCAGTAAGTTCCACCTATTCAAAGATGGTGGAATCCTATCATTTGGATGATTAAGTGTCCTTTAAAATGCAAAATTTTTCTCTGCCTAGTTTTATCCAATCGCATATATGTTTGGGACTTTCTAATGAACAAAATACGGGAGGGACTTGGACAATGCCCCTTATGTCAAGCATCCAATGAAAGCATTGATCATTTGTTTATGACCTATAATTACTAAAACCAAGTATGGGATCATCTTTATTATATGAAGGGCTTCCCTTTTGTGTGGAATGGTGAAAATATCTCGAAGGATTTACTTCTTTGGTGCAATACGACAGCTTTTAGAGTCTTTAAATCCCTTCCAACAATCATTATTTGGAGCATCTGGAATGCTAGGAAACTTTTTATTTTTGAGGAAAGGGTGACCTACCCTTTCATCCATGCCAAAAAGGGCCGTGCTATTTTCAACTTGTTTCCATAGGTCACACTCTCTCTGAGATTTTGCCAGCACAAGACTGTTTGTATCAATCAATCTTTTCCTTGCCTTTTTTTTCATGGAGCTACTCTTCTTCATTCCCCTACAAGAGGAGATGGTGGCACACTCCATATCCCTATGTCACACCAAATATCTTTTGCTGCAGGTTTGGGTCATGCTTCTAATAACTCTGCTGAGTTACATGCTTTGAGATTAGGCCTTTATCTGGCTATCCACTCACATGTTCAGCGGGTTCAGATCCCGTGTGATTCTAATTTGGTCACTGAATGGATTAGCAACAAAAAGCGCCCCATCAACATTCTCATGGCCCCTTTATATTATGATATCATGAGGTTGTTGGACTTATTCCGACTCTCCACTTACTAACATATCTATTGTGAAAGGAACTAACAAGCACACCTTCTTTTGAAAAGGGGCCTTAACCTTGAGGAAGGTATATGGAACAGATATGAACACATCGATGGTGTGGAGATAGAGATGGATCCTGACATATTCAGAGGGTTTCTGGTCTGATGTCCTTTTTACACTCTTTTTTTTCTTCATGTATTTCGAACATATAAGATGCCAATCCTTTTAGGACACTTTCAAAGCTTTTTATGGGGAACTCCACCCCATTGTTTAGCTACATGTTTAATTTTAGTGTTATCTATAGAGGAATACAGTCCTCAATTACATGAACTATGCTTACTAAGCCAATATCAAGGTCTATTTTGTTGATCTATATAAATCAGTTTTCTTATATCAATAAAAAAATGATACTTTTATTTCTGGAAAAAAGGTTAATATTTAAAATAGACAGAAATAGTAATTTGAAATTTTGAATATTATATTTTAAAATAAACAGGTGTTTATATATATATATATGTTTTAAAAAATGTATATGCTTTAAAAAATGTAAAATAACGGAATAGATATTTGTTTAATCAAAGTCAAATTAAATATATAAATTTATGAAAAGTGAAAAATAAATATTATATTTTAGATTTGAGTATGTAAAGGTTCATTACAAAAAAATCAATACTTATTATATAAATTGTCTTTTAAAAAAAAGTTAATATGAGTTAAAGAATTTTTATTTATATACCTCATTTATCAACCAAATTCTCATTTAATAAGTGAAATCTCCAATTCTTCTTCAATTAAAACAATGAAAGGTTTTCAATTCTTTAATTGAAGTAATTACACCAAAGGCATTAAACAATGGAGACGAAGTCTCAATAGATTCCTCGTTGGTATGGCCTGCCTTATTTTGACACATGTCCCGTGATTTTCGACGTGTGGTTTTATTGACCAGGTTTCACGGAGGTTTATTTGGTAATGCTCAGGTATCCTGGCAGGCTACAGTTGTGGTTTTGTTACGCTTCTCATGATGGGTGCGACTGCCCTTTGAAATACTGGGTTTATCCTGACCCATCTATGAACACTGACAAGCAAGTCAAGGTCGGATAAGAGTAGTGTCATCTTCAAGGTTGGGCATAACCACATCACGTATCTGCAAAAAACAGAGATTGGGCATACCCATTTCCATGTTTGAAGGTTTATCTTGTTAAAGGGTTTACGCTGAGGGTTTGTGGGTTCATTCCTCTGTTCAAGTTGCTTATATGTGGGTTCAGTCTTCACCGTTCCTAGAGGTTTTTTCAGTCCTGGTCGTTCACTTTTACGCTGAGGGTTTGTGGGTTTAGTGTTGTGTTCAACTCGTCTCTTGGCGGCTAGGTTGCTTATATGTTGTGTTATATCTAAGGTAGAATACAAGGTTTCTAAGAATTCCACTCTCATTCTCATGCTCCTACCCCCTTTTGCAAAAGGAATGCGACCACCATCTATTCCACGACTATGGCTGGAGTTTGTCAACACAAAACCCTCACCAAACTATGTGACGACCCTGGACCAAAGGGCCCGCGAGACTCACAATATAGTCTGATATTGGGCCTGCGAGGGCCACCCTAGCCTTGGCGAATTGAGACATCGTGGGAGTTGACACTGATGACCGATCTCACGGTCGTTGGGGAGGGGAGATGGACCGTCCTATCTTAGAAGCTCGATACATTGTCTGATTTAGATTTATGATAGACTGTTGTGGATCCCAAGGGGTATTTAACTGATCTCAAGAGTATGAAGCTCAGCAATGATGCGAATATTTATGATTTGAAGAAAGATTACCAGATTATTGCTTAAGGCGTTTACCCAGACTAGTCCGAAGCACCCTCCTAGCTGGATTTTGGTGGCGATGTTGGAGGAGATTGTGAGGAAGAATCAAGATGCATGACATTTGATTCAAAAAGGTAAGTTTATGTTCTGAAGAACCTCTTTATTAAATCAAAATTGAGATATGAATTAATAAGAATTTAATCATTTTTTTTATGAACGTGCATATATACTTCAATTGCATTAAATTCAAAAAGATTATTTTTTTTAAAATGCTAGGGTTTCTTCGATTAACAGATACATTTCATCTTGGAGGTTAACATATAAGGTGCAATGGAACCCTAGCATGAAAATGATAGGGTTTCTTTCTAATCCTGACTAAATTAAATTAAATGTATATGTTCTTAGGGTTTCTTCGATTAATGAGTCCACCTACACTACTAGGATCTAATCTCGACTCTATTTATTCAGTCTTAACTGACTCTGTTGAATATAGTTCAATTGTTTCTCACTCAAGAAACTTGATAGCACTATTCCCTAATCACATTGAATTTTTGAATATTCCTACAACATGTGTTAAGTTAAAATTTCATTAATGGCAAGACATATAAGGTATTCAGTGCACTATTACAGAAGCTATGTTTTACATGGCCGACTTGGAGAATATGTTGTTGACTAGCATTATCTGAAAGAGGGTGATTAGTTTGAAGTCCTTTTCTTTAAGCTTGGAATAGTATATGTTTGAAAAAATTAAGACCAAACATCTTTGATTCAATTTCAATCTTCAGGATTCTTGCTGCTGGTAACATCTTACTCCATTGTACTTTATCATGATCAAGTGCATTATTTTTTTCTTTTTCAGGGACAGTGACATGACAGAGTTGGATACTTTTTTGTTTGAAGGTTTTAACACTGAGAAACTTTGTAACAAGTAGTGTTTGAAGTGATAGATTGAAAAAAGTCTCCCTTTTCATGCTATCATTGCAATGCACTAACCTAATATGATTATAGAAAGTGTCCTTAAGCCCTATCTTCCACTTGCTACCTAATCGAGGGGTAGGGATAAGGATGTACTTATACTTTGTAAGACATTCTTCCAGTGGTGGTGTTTAATGTCTCTAGCAATTACTCTAGGATATGAAAAGAATTACATGATATCACCTACATTCTCTTTCTCTGCATTTGGATGGGGACATTGTAGACTGTTATGTTTTAAGCCACATAAAGAGTCAATCTGCACATTTGGATTGGAGTTGTGTTCTTGCATTTCGTGTGGAAATAATGTATTAAATAATTATGCACGTTTTGAATTGTGATATGGTTTCTAGGGAACATTGTTTCTGCCATTCATGTTCAATGGTAAAGAACTCCCAATTTGTCCATTTGATAAGAATATGTTCCTTCTAGCACCGAGGTTTAAGAGTTAAACAATTACAAAGTGCGAGTCCTAATGGAAGTATCAAAGAATTTAATCTCTAACAATGCCAACAATTACATGCATTTTGAAGAATGATGGAAATTTTGCAGACAACTCAGGGGCATAGTACTCAGAGGCTATGTGTTGATGTGTTTTCGCAGCTATATAGTTTTAAAAATTTATCAAAGTGGATGGATGTTGACCATGTCGAATGAAATCATGTTGACCATGTTGGTTATATTTTTCTATTTTAGAATATGTTGACCATGCTGGTTAGTGTGTTTAGCAAAGAGTATTTCATGCGGCAAGTGGTAAGGCATACATGGCATCATGGGTGCCTTGGAGAACAACAAATTGGTAGGAGGAGAGAAAAAAGAGGGAAACTTTGATTTCAAGCCTTAAAGATTCCCTATATATACCTCAGAGAGTTCTCATGGAATTAAGGTATGGAAACCCCATCTTTCATCCCTCTTAACAGCTAGGAACATAGTTAGATTTTTCATTTGTTTTACCTACACAAAAATTTCTGCCAGTCTAGAAGGGGTGAAATCCCCCCGATTGATTAGCATCTTGTATGTCCAGTACTAACCTCACCTCACATCACTCATGTTACAAAATCTTAATTTCTTGCTACAATCAATATGAAGTATGACTATCATCATATGCCTTACTGCATGTTTGCCATTGTTATGCATCTCCACGTTTTTTTCTGAAAGGTTTTTATTATAATTGTGAATTCCCTTCTTTATGTATTCATGGTGTTCATCTTATCATTATATTTCTTATTGAATTTAGGTCCAACACGTTTATACCGTAGGTTTGAATTTGAAAAATATACAACTTTAGATGGGGTAGATATGGTGAATGTAAATCCTCTTCTATATTAGATATCCACAATGTTCATCATAGCATTATAGTTTCTGATTTGCAAAAAAAATCAAAATTTTGGATAGTGTGAATAATTTACTACATATATGTTTTGCTATGTTTGAATAAACACATATACCTTATAATAATGTTTTTTTAAGGAAGATGGTTCCTGTGAGTAGATCAACTCTTAAAACCTAAATAGCGGTTCCTGTGATAGTCACCAAACTCTTAAAACCTAAATAGTGGTTCATGTGATAGTCACCAAACTCTTAAAACCTAAATAGTACACTTTCATTCTTTTACACTCCTACAAGAAATTGTTCTGAAGGAGATTGGTGCATTCTACAATGTGCTCCATGAGATTCTGATTCAAAAATATATGCAGGTTCCATACATATAACTACAACAACTACCAATTGACCTTAATCCTCAATACAATCTTATAAACTAAAATGATTTCTTGGAAATTTCCTTGGAATTCTTAATTTTAGTCGTTAATTACTGGTTTGTTAATTTATACATCCTTTTTAATGCTCTTAAAACAAAAACAAATTATCTTGTAGATATTTGACAGTGGGTTTATTGTTGGTTTGAATTGGTATATTTTTAGTTTCAATTTGAGAGTTTAATTGTGCAAGCTTTTCATAATTGTTGTTGTCAACATAGTTTTCTCCAACAATTAAAACTGGAACAACTCATTAACATGGCAAACATATACATGCATCCCTCTGCATGGATTCATGTTGAATAATTCTTGATTTTTATTTTTCCTATGTATCAATGAACGTAATAAATTGCTGGAGTTAAAGAGAAAGTTGGAATTTAGAGAATACCAATACAACATGATAGGTATGGGTGGTGGTATGACATAATTTACTATCCCTTAATAGCTAATATAGGTAAAAATCAACAAGGTATAATAAAAACTGGAAAATCCGAGCTATCAATAAAACCATGACTGCAATTTATGGAGGGCAGATAAAAGAAACTTAAAACTAAGGTCATAGATTTTGAAACTTGTCAGTATTTCAAATCCTTTGCAAGGGACGTGTTAGTTGAAAGCCATAGGATTTAATGCTTGTCATTATTTCTAAGGATGCATAACTCAAAGACATATACATTGATGCTTGAAAGACAGACTCGTTCTTCTTGTAAGAGAGCCAATAAAAGCAAAGTAAGCAAGCTAAATCTAATTAGAGAGAAGCAGAGCTCAGGTAAGGTCTTCGTTTACTAACTTACTAAATCCTTTGCAAGGGATGTGTTGGCCAAAATCCATAGGATTTAATTCTTGTCAGTATTTCTAAGGATGCATAGCTCAAAGCCATAGACTTTGATGTTTGAAAAAAAAACTTGTTCTTCTTGTAAGAGAGGAAATAAAACCAAAGTAAGCAAGCTAAATATCATTAGAGAGAAGTAGAGCTAAGGTAAGGTCTTCGTTTACTAACTTACTATGTAAAAGAATTAGTTTACTTACTATAGGATGAAGCGCTCGAAAGACTTATCGGGGGATAACAATTTCTTTTCCTCAACTACATTAAGAGGAATGCCAGCTATCTGCTTAGAGTAGAACAATTTTGCTACCGCATTACTTACCATGAATGTAATTGGAATTCTTGCAATGGGAAGTGACTCCTTGAATGACACTTTTAACCTCCATTAACATCATGCTCGTTTTACTACTCACATATCTGTAGTAGTAGGGAATATTCTATACATAGAAGTACACACTCAACACAAGGAGACCGTAACTCCATGCCAATTTTATTGGATCTTCTAAATCCAAACAAAGACAAATTCAACTTGGTACAAGTTTTGAGCAACTTAGGGTATCAACCGGCCTTGGTAAAAAAAACTACATTGCAATAAGATGTCCTACAACATCATTTAGGGCTCTTCCCAAGGGTCTAGGCAACATGATCCAAGAAGATGTGAGGAGGTTCACATGACACATAATACCCTCATAAGTCTCAAACTTTTTTTTTATAGCATTTATAAGGTCTGGCAATCAAGACACTTCCATTATCAATGTAGTCTACCCAAACAAATGTCATGTTAAAATGTGTCTCTAGCGTGCTTTCCAAACCTTTCACCCATGATACTTGCAACTTAGTTTGACATACATGCTTATTTTATACAACCATTTCATGGAAACTATAGTATCAATAAGGCTATAACTAATTTACCTAAATTAGATATGGATGGGTATACTCTTATTTCTTATATTGAGAGCTAACTAAAGAGAGAGTAATACGAACCTTAGAGCATCCACATGCATGTTGACTTAATTAAGACTTCATGCAAGCTCTCTTAGGACAATTCCTAGGACTATGTATTTATCCATAATACTTGCAATTTAGTTTGACATACATGCTTATTTTATACAACCATTTCATGGAAACTATGGTATCAACAAGGCTATGGCTAATTTACCTAAATTAGATACGGATGGGTATTATCCTATATCTTACATTGAGAGCTAACCTAAGAGAGACTAATACGAACATTAGAAACTCCACATGGATATTGACTTAAGATTTCGTGCGGACTCTCTTAGGACAATTCCTATGAAAATGGATTTATTTTTGGCTTGAATTGCTATGTGTTTAGTGTCAATTTGAGAGTTTCATTGTGCAAACTATTCATAATTGTTGTTTCCAACAACGTTTTCCCCAACAATTAAAACTGGAACAACTCATTAACATAGCAAGTAGATACATGCATCCCTTGGCATGGATTCATGTATAACAATTCTCATCTTTTATGTTTCCTCTTTGGATTTATTACAAATTATTCCACATGAATGCTAGTTAAGATTTCATGCAAACTCTCTTAGAACAATTCCTATGACAATGGATTTACTGATGGTTTGAATTGATATGTGTTTAGTGTTAATTTGAGAGTTTCATTGTGCAAGTTGTTCATAATTGTTGTTACCAACATAGTTTTCTCCAACAATTAAAACTAGATTATTTCATTTACATATCACACATATACAAACATCCCTCTACATGGATTCATTTGGAACAATTCTCATTTTTTATTTTTCCTCTTTGAATTTATTACAAACTGTTCCACATCAATGCTTTAACTCATGTTCAAGGGTTTCTAAAGGGATTTCAAATTGACTGAAGGTCCTTTCTCTCCGATTTAAGTTTTACACTAAGAGGACATCAAAGGAAACTAAGAATCACTTGGAGAAAACCTTGAATGTTGACTTAAGACTTCATGCAAGCTCTCGTAGGACAATTACTAGGACAATGGATTTATTGTTGGTTTGAATTGATGTATGGTTAGTGTCAATTTGAGGATTTCATTGTTTAGCCACTTGATCAAAATCACAGGTGTTCTTTCACCTTGTTGTATTGTTTTAGACAGTAGTTGTGCTAGCAAAAGATTCAATTATGCTTTCAGTGTATTTGAATTCATAAAATTTCCACAATGGGAAATTAATTCCTTGTATTTTTTAATTTTACTCGTTGATTTGTGGTCCACAGATGTAATTTAAACCATCGGATGTGTTTTTTTTTAACATATACAAATCATTGAACTCTTTTGTGAAAAAATAAACACTGTTAACTTCTTTCATATAGAAGCTATACAAACTCTGAAAGAAAGCCTTATCTTTCCTAACCATAATTTTGATGCAATGGGTTAATATGTCTATATATTATAAATATCAAGATATACACTGATTGATGGGTTTCAATGTTGCAACGAACATAAAAAGTTTTTGGAAGAAAGTATTCATTTTCTTCACCATAACTTTGATGCAAGGGTCAGTTTGCAAAACAAAAGCTTTTTTCAAGGCATAATAAATTGCAACTTTTGTTGAACTACATTGTACATCACAATGCAAAAATATATTTGCATATACGATTTTTAGTTCTTTCCTGCTATATATAAACTTTCCTTTGTACTTGTGGAATTGAAATCCAACAACCATTGTCTATCTTCATATCTATAATATATATAGACATGTATTTATTTTGTTTCCTTTCTTTCCATTGATGTACTTTACTAGGGTGATTCCATATAATATAATACAAACTTGTTTTTAATACACTGTAATTTATTGTCAATTCAGGCCATTCATATATAAAGATATACAATGGTCGTTTGATTTCAATGCCACGACCAGAAAGGCAATCTTCTAAAAGAAAGCCTTAACTTTCTTGATCATGACTTTGATGCAAGGGATGATATGCAAAACAAAAAGTATTTGTGCAAGGCATATTAACTTGCATCTTTTGTTGAACTAATTGTAAATCACTATGAAAAAAAAATTTGAATGTAATATCTATGGTGATTTCTTGGTATGTATCTACTTTCCTTTTTGGTATGTATCCATTATATATATATATATATATATACACATGTCTTTATTATATCACCTTTTATAGTTAGAAGTTTTAATGAAGTTCTATTTACCCAATAAAATTGTCAACAAATCAGAATTTAAACAACTATTGACTTTATGTTTTGCATCATAATCTCAAATCATAGCATTCGAACACATTAAACTCATAATATACTAGCATCAGAATTCAGATCATATTCATTTGTCAATATTTCTGTCTTTTTTCTATGACTGTACAAATACTTTATGAGTCTCAAAAGTTATAGTACAAATGACATTTATCTTAAAAGTACAAATAGAAAAAAACAAAAAAAGAGATTTAGCTTAATTAAGGTCTTCGTTTACTAACTTACTCTATTAAACATAAGATTTTTTGTTTCATTTAAAGAATTTTAAAAACATAGCAAATAGTTTTGTTGACCAATTTTTATAAATGCAATTCCATTTATATGTTGTTCGCAAAAAAAATTCTACCATATCATCATTGTGCACTTCATACTACCAATCTATCATTTTAATTGGACCTTCCTTATATGGCGATGATAGAAGTTTTAGTTAGTGTATTAAGCACTTGTACATTTGAGAGAGAGATAAAATGGGTTCTATCCCCACCTTGTTATTATATCCTTCATCTTGTCATTTGATAGGTGTTTATCCATCCTTGATTTATGTTGTTTAGGCTTTGTCTTGCGTTGATCCTTACCAGTAGGTCATATGTGCTAACACCCACCTTAAACATGTAACCATACCCCTTTGTCTTGACCCTACCACACTCTCTTCTTCTATGATATACTATTCATACCCGTCCCTCTTGAAAGTTTATTCTCATTCCTCTTCCAAAACGTGTAATACACATAATGTTATTGGATTGTGAAGAGAACTTGCTACCCATGTCGACTGTTTTAGAGCTTCGACCAGTAAGATAAATATTCAAACAATGAAATAAACATGGTAATGGGTATGCCCACTCTACAGAGAGATTGTTAAGTTTCAAATGTTCCATCCGTGCTTTATGCAAAAACGTGGTGTGGTTATGCCTATGTAGTCTCATGTTCGTCCCTCACTGCTTCATGGTGACTGTTGGAAACCCACATGTAAGACCCTTCTCCGTTAACAAACAAACCTTTGACGATGACATGTGCCCATTAACAAAGAAACCTGCGGCGATAAACTGTGTCCATTAACAAAGAAACCTGCATGTGTCAATCGAATGTTGCCAAGTCAATGTGCATTTCTTCCTTTCTTCCTTGCATGTTTGGGGATTCTGTTATGATGCATCATCTAACCCAAACCCTTCTCCAATGGCGTCGCCACAATTTCATCTCCATCTAGAATTTCTTTTTACACCTGCAAATTCCAGTTACGAGGATAAGGGTCACTCTATAATACAAATTGTTCGAAGTTCAAGAATGCTTTGTTAGTACTGATGAAAATCGTTTCATGCACTTCAATTTTGGACCTTCCTATGCATAGTGCAAATGGAATAGGCACATTCTTCATTAGATTCTTCGTATATGCTATGAAGTAACTGAAAGGGGTCAATGCATAGATTCTAAGGAAGTACCTGAAAGGGGCATTTCCCAAAAGTAGAAATTTCAACATAGATTCATTATTAAACATTTTAGCTATGTATGAGGGATGGAACGAAAATATACTTTTGGAGACTTGTTACAACTTGCAAGTCGTACTCTCGTAACTCTTGCATGTGACCCAAGGTAAGGAACTTCTTTAAATTTGATACTTTCATAAACTTGCTCATTGTTTTGTTGTGGCATCCTTTGATAGAACATGATTTTTGTAAAAGCATCAACACTTGGAATCCCCAAAAACTGTCTCGCACTCAAAGATCGTACATCCAAGCCTTAATTTGTTTCAATTCATACGGGTCACTCCTTACACTCCTTTTCTTTCACTATCTACTCAGAATAACATACTGACTTTGACATTTCTAACAAGTGTAGGTCCAATGGACGATCGCTGTTTTGATCCTTCTCATGCTAAATTTTTCTTAGAAAACAAAGTTGAAACTCACAAAGATATACTTTTGAATAAAAAAATAAAAAAAACTACTGAGGGGATTGAACCCTGGACCACACTAGATCAACTACTAGGAGAGGACCATGTCACAATGAAATCCAGATTAGAAACTAGGTCAGGGGTGAAAAGTCTCAATCCTTTTGTTGATGATATGTCCTCTTTTAAGAATCCCGCGTTGAGGTCACATGGACATGGAACTTCTTTAGTGGGACACCAGGTAGGAAAAGAGTGCACATTGCATGGTACTGAGTTGGTTCATGAATCTTTGGAAGTGTATCACTCCTCAAAATCTCTGGAAATGGCTTAATCCAGAGAAAACATTTTGATTGCATTAGGCAAGAAAGAAAATAAAAAATATATTTAGAGGGTTTTCCTTCGGAAGTTGGTGGCAAACTACAACCTTACTACTTCTACTAAAGGACATTTATCTATGCAAAACTCTAAAATGAAAATATGGTCATATATAACAAGGGATAAATATAATGGACATATTTCCTTTGCTGAAACCAAGAGAAATCTTTGTTCAATAGAGTATGAAAGTTTTTTTTTTTTGGACACTACCTACTGATTATAATCATGCAGACTTGTATTGAAGTTATAATATGTCCTGTAAGTGACCACCAAGGCCTTATAGATAGATTTCCAAATAAACATGTATGGAAATAGGTACATGAAACCCGGTTAAGCGATTATCTAGGATTCGAAGGTCCCCTTCCCCATGGGGCAAGTTGTAGGCTATCCAACCAAAGATGTTGTAGGACAATGACTTGAAGAGGACAAAAATATTATCCAGCCTATAATTTCTTGTCAGTTTTCAGAGATGGGCCAGGATAAAACACACATAGGTATTCAAACAGGGGACCAAATTGACACTTCCACCCACCATGAGAAGCCCATGATCCGTGGTTCACATGAAAACCTGCGATAACATCACAAAGGATAGACCCCACCAATTGACACGCAACTGCAGATCACATGGACTACCTCTGAATCACAACATCCCGGGACACCTCAACATTACCAAATAAACCTACGTGAAACTGGGTTAACAAAACACGTGTAAAAAAACATGGGAATCTGCCCTTGTTTAAATAGAAATGATGTAAGGTGTCTTTCTTCCTTTTACCGACATGATTAAAGTTCTGTTGTTAATATTGGTTGTTGTACCTATTCCTATACCTATCTAAACCTATCCTGCGACCTTTTCTCTCTCTCTCTCTCAGGTATGTACAGACCCTCATGTAAGTGTCACTTTTGTTTCATTTGTTGACTTGCTTCTAAGAGGCATAGACTGTTCTGAAAGCTACATTTCCGAATATAAGGACGGTCCCAATTCACCAAGTAATTTATCAGACTTGTTTTTTTTTGTGTTGCACGTTAAATCGGTTACTGCTACTACAATATTGTATAATTACTCTTATTATTGCTGCCATTTTGCAGATTATATGTTTTCATTTGTTTAACGTGTGTTTCAATTTTAATTCAGTCATATTTGAAAGTGGTATAGTTGAAAGAGATAAAAAATATCTTTTACTTTTTTTAGATCTAAACTTCTCGACTGTACTGTTTAGTTTTCAGTACTAATCTTGTAAAATACAATTTTTACTTATTTGCTTAAAACATTGTTTTTAACAAATCACACCCTCTTTGGGAAAATGATAAAATTGTCATATAGATGGATTTCTTGAATGCTTGGAAACAAGTGTACATGTGCTCAATTACTAATCAAACCAATGCGTGTTTGGTATTGTGGGTATTTCCCAAAAGTAGAAAGTTCAACATAGATTTATTATTAAACATTTGATTTTATGTCTGAGGTATTGAATGAAAATATGCTTTTGGAGACTTCCTACAACTTGCAAGTTGTAATCTCTTAACTCTCGCACGTAACCCCCGGTAAGGAACTTGTTTAAATTTTCTATTTTCATAAACCTCTTCATTGTTTTGTTGTAGCATATTTTGGTAAAGCATGAATTTTGCAGAAGCAACAACACTTGGAATTCCCAAAAAATGCCTCACACTCAAAGATCAGACATCCAAGCCTTAATTTGTTTCAATTCATACAGGTCACTCATTATTCCTAACTCTTTCCTTGTCTACTCAACATAGCATACTAAATTTTACATTTATTACAAGTGTAGGTCCAATGGAAAGTTTCATTTGAAAATAAATGCAAAGGTACACTCCCACATCTGAAGTTTGTTGGGTATACCTTTTCCTTTTCAAGAAATCCCCTTGATTAAATATAATAATGTGTTTCTTGGAACTGTTATTTTGTCCTTTAGGTTGCTGGCCTCAACTCTTTGTTGGCAGTAAAGTTTGTGAATAGGATACCTAAGATATCCACAAAACCAACAATTATTATTGAAATGAATGTTTCATATGGTTCTCCAATACATGCATATTCACGTTCAATTTCAGCGATCTGTATCTTTTACATGTTATCAAAGTTGTTAACTAAAATTGACAGATGCTTAATTTTAATTTTTAATATATGTTTTTATCTGGTAATGTTTTACGTAACATATATTCTTCATTTTCTTTGAAAATCTTATAATTTGCTGTTCAATGCAGTGTTACGTAGTTGTATGCTTTCCTTTTCTATCAGTCATATAAATGTTATTTACAGAGGTATGAAGTTTTCTATTTGATTTTAAGGAGACCAAGTTATCTAAATTCCATACCTGCCTATGCTCAGCTAAGCTTAGAACCTGCCCTTTGCGGTATCAAGCAAGTACCTTATAGTTGTAATTTAGTGCGTTTGATTATGGGAAAAACTCCACACTTAATTCAAACCTAGAGTTGTAATTAAGTGGGTTTGATTATGTGGAAAACTCCACACTTAATCATGCTTGAGTCATAGGAATATTGGGATGGGAAACCTCTTGAGAAGTCCTGGTAATTGTGTGCAAGCCTCGAAAACCTAATTGTACTGGACATGCATTCCTTATGAAGGTGTGTAAATGCAGGAGAAAATAGTGAAAGAAAAAGGGGCTTCATAGTCACTTCTTACATACGAATCTCTTACGATCATGCCACATTCATTCCTCTTACATAATCTTAATGCTTTCAATTAAGACCCTAACCAATGCAAATACCATACATTTGTACACCAACGACTTCTCATTTTGTTTCCAACACTTGGGAGCTATGGAACATTATGAAGTAACTATAAGAGCAAATTAATATGTAGAGAAGCTTCCAATCCTTCTAATATTGGCTTCCAACTTTAAGAGATATTGTGCAGTATTCAATGACATTCAGTACAAATGTCTCTCCCAGAGTTAATATATACCTCAAATTTTCACCAGCGTTTCTCTATATAATATGAAAGTCTTTCAGAATTGTCACATGAATTTGTAGCTTATATCGATTTAGATTTGCTCTCTTCGAGTTGTAGTCATTTTCCTTTAAACCGTAGTCAACCCCTTGAAACCCTAGATTTTCTCAAGGTTCAGTAGTACAAGCTTGTAAATTCTAAGAATATGTTTGGAGACGTATCTAAAAAGACAATATGGAGTTGGAATTCAAGCAATTATAAACATGGGGATGAAATTGGTCTTTTCTTTCATGTTTGTTTAGCACTTAAAATAAACAAATTTTTTTTTCTTCCCAAAAACACGCTTAGTTTGTTAGGATGGAAAATGATATATTTATCTTTTGGTCAAACCCTTTTATTTGTAGACTAACGATTTCAGTATGCATTTTTTGTAGCATGTTAAGTTTTGGTATGGCTAAGCAGATTTTGCAATTGTTTCTATTGACAAAGATCAAATTGCTGCAAATCTGATCAATAATCGACCCCTTTCAGGTACTTCATAACATCTATGCATTGACCCCTTTCAGGTACTTTAGAGCATCTTTGAAGAATCTAATAAAGAATGCGCCTATGTCATTGTCATTTTCTTATAGCATTATCACACTTATATTGCAGAAAACCTATCCAATTTAGCAAGGACTCATTTTCTATCTGCTAATGACATTTAAAAATAGTACATTGACATAAAGGGAAATTTGCATTTTTTTTAATTCGAGTTTAAGAGATTAAATTTTGATTGCTTTATAAGTTTTACCTTATGAGTCTAACATTGCCAAATTGGATGGATGGAATCATTGAGCACTATTCATACAAACAGGTTGCAAATCCTTATTACTGAAGGTTCACTCCTACAACACATTTTGAATATGTAGGATTTATGAATAAGTAACTAGCACTTGCCAAATTATATTTAATTTCTGAACTCTATATACTGAAGGTTCACTCCTATAATGCATTTCGAATAAGTAGGATTTTTGAATAAGCAACTAGCACTTGCAAAGTTATATTTACTTTCTGATTTGTAGATGTATAAATTTATTCCAGTTCAGTTGTAGCGGTTTGTTTTTTATTAAGTTTGTGGGAGCATGTTTCAGAATCTGCATTCAGTACCATGCCTATGTTGAGCTTGTATATGCATAGATCTGTCTCTAATATTGGGTTTATGTTAACTCATTTTTTTATTATTATCATGAGAGTAATTACTCTTTCTTTTTTGTAGAATCAAATTATTTAATTCCAAGAACAAACTATTTTAAAGTATTTCATATTGCATTTCATTTTTTGATGTTTGATTTCAACTCGAATAGTATTTATTTCTCTGCAGGTATTAAAGAACAACTGCAAGTTCTTTAGGTTAAAATTTTAATCTTATTAACATTTGAAATGTCTTTTGCCAAATGTGTTTGATTTGATCATTGTGTGTTTCTTGTGCAGTTGCTCCAATCAACTATGCACATCTATCTCCAAGTCAGATGCAACAATTTCTCAAAGAAAAGGATTTAAAAACAAATTTACAATTCGGAAAAGGGAAAGGGTCATTACCATTTCGAAGGATGAATACAATATTCATGTACCTGAACTCCCTATGCTAGCCTAAAATGTTCCAACACCATCCTTTTCTATTGAATCCTACACGAGATTATTATTGTTCATTTTGTACTTTGATTCATATCAAACATGTTTTTCCTTTTTATAGTTGTTACAGCATCAGTTATAACAACACATTGGAGTCTTGTTTTGTATGATATTAGTTTATGCCATGCGATGCCAAATTGTGACATGATGTTCATTGTAAAGACCAGATGGCATTGCTCTCTTTTTGAAAAGCAAAGAGACATTTCTCTCTTTTTAAAATATGTTATCACATCCCATGCCAAACTGTAATTTGATGTTAATTGTAAAGACCAGTTGACATAGCTCTCTTAATGAAAAGCAAAGATATCTCATACTTGCTATTTTGTAAAAATGTTAAGTTCAATAAACTTGTTATATATTCTGTTTGCATTATTCTTTATCTTTTCAGAATTTGCAGTGACACCATATTTCTTACTTTCCAAACTCTGTAAGTCAAATTTAATTACAAACAAGAAAAAATGCGTCACTTGCATGTTATTGAACCAAATTTTGGACTTTCCCTGAAGTTAATCTCTGATATTTCTCTCTTCATTTATATTTATAACCAGTGTTTTTTTTCTTCAATTATATTAAAATACAAACAAATACAACACAAAGGGTTTCCAATAATAAAAATGAAAAACAAACATCCTCTTGTGATATGGAGATGGCCACTGTCCACTCTTAAAGTTTAAAATTAACCTCCATAACTGAAGACATATGACAATTTTTATGACGTTATTAAATAACTCTCAGTGAGTTGTTGAATGTGACGATGAAGAATGTATACATGCTGGAAAGTCTTCATTTTGTTGTCCTAATCTCACATTCCACTATCTTGTATGCATCAAACATTTTGTCATTGGACTTCAATATTATTTAATGTTTTCATAAAGTGAAATATGTTGAAAGAATTGATGGAAAATCCATGCATGTTGGATACAATTTAGTATAGATGTTAGAGACGCGTATAGGTGTGGGGACAAAGCTGAGAGAAGCACATTAACCTTGGAGTTGGAGTGGCACGACCCAAATTTAACTTGGTAATATATCATTCTTAACCCAGTCAACCTTGATCAATGACATATTTTATGAAGGATCTTTCCTCTTTCATTTTGAAACAATATGGTCTAGGTTTTAGATATAGCTTGCTTACGAAATTCCATAATTCCACTCCCTTCCCCTTTCAAGTTGATTGCTTATCTTTCTGCAACTCACCGTTTGGCTTTATAAGCAATCCTTCCTTTATAAGTGTAGCTTAATACTTGTTCCTTCAATACAAGTTATACATAAATATTCTACTTATCATTTTAATGTTTACAGTGTTTTCACATTTTTAATCTTTCAAACATTTTATCCACCTAGACGTTTTTTAGTTTCTATGAATCTTCTATTCATGTCAAACCATATGTTCGTTCTCTCGACGTTCTTTTGCAACTCTTGGTACAAATTCTAATCATAACCATACTAAAAATAATAGAATATGTAAATATATTTAAATTATTTTAAAAAATAAGTGTTTTGTCCCACCACTACCCTCCTCAAAAAACTGGTGTTATTAATACCATGATTGTAAGGGCTAAAAGGATGTCTGACAAAGCTCATCTTAAACAAGAAACCGACCATTTAGCTGATGTGTTCCGGAGGAATGGCTACAATGAGAATCAATACAAAAGAATCGTCACAAGGGCCATGGCGAATAATAAGAGAATAATACAAAGTGATGACAATCATGAAGAAGAAAAAAGAAGAATTTTCCTCCCTTACATTAACGGCACCGCGGATAAACTGGCCAAAACACTTAAAAAAATTAAATTCAGAGTCATCTTCACTCCGCCCAACACAATTAGAAAAATGGTTGATTCACTGAAAGACCCTATCAATCCAGGTTCATACAAAGGTGTCTATTCAATCCCATGTTCTTGTGGGAAAGAATACATCGGTGAAACTGGACGGTCCATGAAAACAAGATTCAAAGAACACGGTGCCGATATAAGACATGATAGGCATAAGAAATCAACACTGGCAAAACACTCTCACCTTACCAAACACCAAATCTGCCTTGAGAAAGCCAGTGTCCTCGCCAAAGAAGAAAGCCTAACTAGCTGAAAAGTGAGAGAGAAAATAGAAATCAACATCGCCCTAGATTGCCTTAATAGAGACGATGGGACCAAACTCAGCGACACTTGGAAACCCCTTCTTCATGGCCTTAGGATCAATGGCAACAAAAGAACTAGCTAAACAACTCATTCTTGATATTCAAAAATTTATTAACAAATCCTTAAAAAAAATTTATGAAAAGGGAATAATGGTTTAAAATTATATATAAAAGTTTTAAATCAAACTTTAATACCTTTAATAAATTATTAAGTTACTTTTCCTATTATAAATAGATGTCTTAACAAAGGTCTCAGACACTTTAGTCTAATTAAATTTCACATTAAAACATTAAATTAATATCAAATCAAAACAATATTCATAGTTTTATTAATATGAAAACAATTCTTTATATAAAAAGAAATGATTATTTTATAGACTTAGAGGTAAAACTATAATTAACTAAGAAAACTTTATAAAAGCGAATTGATAGGAATCCAAACAAATTTATTAAAACATTATACTGTTTGTATAAAAAATTTGAACATGAACTTAAACAACATTTAAACTAGTCATTATTATTAAAAATATTTAAAAAAATTAACTAACACTTTATATAAATTAAAAAATGTTGAAATTATTTTGAATTATAATTAAAAACCTAAATAAAACATAAATTATACTGCTAATATAACCTTTAAATAAAATTAAAAAAAAACACTAATATAATATTGAAATTGTTAAAAAAAAAACTTTAAAATTTAAAATATTTAAAACAAATAATTGATTAAATTTTTATTTTCAACTTTGAACTTAATAATAACCCTAAGAACTCCAATTCACATTAATAAACCAAATTGACTTATTCTAGAGAATTGTAATTAAAAAAAATTATATTCATTAAAGGATTTGACAGTGACTGTTCATCACCAAGCTTTGATTGGTCTCCTGATGATGATCTCAAAGTAGAGATCGAAACGTCGAGATTTATAAATTACCTCAACATAGTTCCACATCACCCACCACTCTGCTCCTGTGTATTGCTTTGTTTAACCAATAAGTGTTTTTCTTAAATAATTAATCTAGTTTTATTATAATAATAGTTCACTTATTATAAAGCTTATATATATACATATTTAAATTTAAATTATCATGATATTCAACTATTAAGATATAAAATAAAATAAAATAATAATTAAATAGATAAAATTATTATTTTTATTATACAAGTAAATACACCCCTGAAATACCACTAACACAACTGTATTATATAATATTAACATTTCCATCATTTCAAAATAACGGTTCCTTCTCATTCTTCTAAGTTAGCAAAACAAAATCACTTAATAAAAATCGAAGTATATATTAAATGGAATGCATAGATGTTTTTATGCATTGGTTTAAAAGGTTTAAGAGTTTAACGGTTCCCTCTCATGCTTCTTATTAGCAAAACAAAATCACTTAATAAAAATCGAAGTATATATTAAATGGAATGCATAGATGTTTTTATGCATTGGTTTAAAAGGCTTAAGCGTTTACTGTGTTGCATTAAAAGAACATTAAAAGAAGAGTTATTCATGTTGGGGTGGCCCCCAACAATGAGCCCTTCGGCAAGGAAGAAAGGCGAACCAAACCCCCCGTTGAAGGGCTCATTCAAACACAGAGAGACAAACAAATGAGGAGCAGATGGTGGAAATTGAATCGCATAATGACATATACAATTTATCTCGATAGTATGTGAGAGAATCCCCAGGTTGACTAGACCTTGACCTGGATAGAGGAGCTAGAGATAAACTGCCCCTGTTAGTCCATTACCGTTGGTGGCAACAGCCCAAACCATACTGCTCGCCTTTCACCAGGTGCAAATTAAAGCATTAGGGAGACTTCTCAATTCCCTAGTCTCGTTTCTTCATACATGAGTTTCTGGGAAAGCACTTCAAAAAGCATCCTAGAGCCCATTAGGATAACGCCGAACTACAGTTGAGCAACTCTTTAATGCTTTAAGCAGGGGGAGGGAAGGGGCCACATGTGTTAAGATGTAGGTCTTAAAAGGTCATAAGTGGAATTTAAATATGGATTTGTACTGACACCATTTTGTCACAATTTCTTAGTAAAATGCCTATAAAAGGGGAAATTCGTCGGTCAGTTTTATTGCCTAAATGCACACTTTTGTGGCGAACATCGCCGATCACACTACACAAAATTGGTCTTTGTAAATGTGGAAAAGACAACAATATCTATTATCACAATTTCTTAGTCAAATTCCTATAAAAAGAGCAATTCACAGGTCAGTTTATTGCCTAAATGCACATTTTTTAGCGGAAATCGTCAGTCACACTACATTTTACATACCTTTTAAAAAGTGGAAAAGACAACAATACCTAGTTTAATCTTTTTGTACATTACTTTGTCAATCCACATTTTGGCAAGACAACAAACATATACCTATTAGGCAAGACAACAAACATCTACCTATGATAGGCAGTTGAATAAGTTCAATACTCCATTTGAGAAATCACAGATGAGAGGGAGACTCGCTGTGCACATTGTTGGGGGCCACCCCCAACCCCGCAATGTCCCACGTAGAGAAATGCTCCATTTAGGAAGGTTGTCTTCCTAGACAAGCAGGGATTTGTTTCAAATCAACAGCTCCAATTTCCCAGCTCTGGTAATTAACATTCTACAAGTTGTCCAACCAATGCATATCTCTAGTTAGCTCATCTCAGACATATCATATCATCTCAGATATCTCAGAGGGACAATCTCACTTCAATAGGGGGTTAGTCCAATAGATTCCAACTAGCTCATTCACTGCCTTCTCATAGTTAGATAAAATAGACATTCTTCATTTGAGACTTACTAAGGGACTCTTTCAAAAGTCAATGTACTTAGAACTGGTCTAAAGACTATCTTTGAAGGCACTCTTTCAAAAGTCAATGTACTTAGAAGGTGGTACAAAGGGATAGACATTTGAATTTGACAACTGACATTACCAGAGCTGGGAACGTAAGGGTGGAACCTATTTGTTTAGGCAAAAGGGAATATCTGGAGATACATTACGGATCCCTTACAAAAGGAGATACAACAAGGACACATGGAATTTGTTGAAACAAGACAAGATCTCACTCCGCTGAGAGAGGTTCGAAGATGCATCAGAAGAGGTTCTGAAGATGTTCAGAAGAGGTGAAGAAGAGGTTCAGAAGAGGTGAAGAAGATGTTCAGTGAAGGTTAGACAAATTTCTTCTATCTGTGCAACTCACTTCACATATCATCCGTTCAAACACAAAATCCATTCACACAAGGTGAACATAAGCCGTTCGTTCAAATCAAAATGACACTCAGCTAACACTAAAAAAATGGCATTTCAGGGTTCATTGAGATCTTTTTCGTGGCAAAAAAAGAAATGAATAATTGAAAAAAATGAAAATATTAATTTAACTTGGGGGGGGGGGGTAATGCTTCTTTCCTGCTCTATAAGACACAATTGTTCTCTAATGTTATCTTCCCCGCTATATAAAGTCCAATAATAAAGAGTTTGATGCATATTTGTGTTTACAAAGCTTGATGACTGACTTGCTTTCATTCGATAAAGCTTTTGGATTTCTTATTAATTGACTTGTCTCTATCTCTTTGCCTTAAGGGAAGAGTCCTAAAGAGTGGCAGATTCAACTATTCTTGGGAAGCTCAGGTGAGGTGGTTTACTCCACTGGTGAGAGAAATGAAGCAAAGTCCTGCCTCAGGTTAAAGGTAGGTTTCTAGTAAGGTAAACTCCACATATGATGACGATTTATCTATAATGATAAGTCGAGGATAAGGGATGAGTCCAAGGTTGAGTGGAAACGTCGATATAATGTGCTTAAAAGGGAAAACGATTTGACTTTGTCACAATCAGTCTAAAATGACACTCAAATAACACTTGGACATTGCCTAGGACTTACAATTTTGTAGACTAACTCAAATAAATAATTAGAAAAAAGTGAAAATAAAAAGTTCCAACTAGGGGGGGGAAGTGTTCTTCCCCGCTCTATAAGACATAATTGTGCTCTATATCAAGACACAATTCATCTTCCCCGCTCTAGAGTGGCTAAGAAATGGAACATCTTGTCGATCCAATAAACGTGCTTAAATCCCTTTTAAGAGCTATCAAACCAACGCGTAATTAGCTTGCTTGGGTCGAGGCGCAATCGATGAATAAAATGTGAATTCTATTGAGGCAAATTGAGGAATTAGAGCCTATCCAGGTCACCCAAAATAACATATTTCACAACAGCTAGTAACGTATAATGACATATTATTGGGAAGAAGGGAAGACATTTTCAAGCTGAAGAGCGGGTCGGTTAATAAGTGGCTTCTCTCTCTTGACTTGACTCAAAATCAGGCATGGTTAAAATCAAGCAAATCAGGTGGAAATGAAGAGACAAACAAGGGATCATTGTTGGGGGCCACCCCCAACCCCCTGGAGACAGACTCCCGAGGCACTCACCTGCTTTGAGATTCAAGGGAATTCAAGGGGTCGGTGTTAAAAAGTTCGCTTTGCTCATACTCATGAAGGGAAGGGAAGGACAAAAGAAGGCACAGATTCAATTCAAAAGTTCGTTGCGCTCTTCTCATGAAGGGAAGACATTTGAAAGTTGAAGAGTGGGTCGGTTTAAAACATTTCACCTCATGACTTGAAGGACAAAAGCAGACAGAAAGATCGGTTCAGTTTAATAAGTTTGCTTCGGTATATCAGACAGTTTAATGTGGATGAGATGTATAAATAAACTAAATCTAATGAAATGATATTTAAGTTTTTATATTATTTAATTAAAAAAATATTTAAGTTTTAATATTTTAATTTAAATTTGTTGAATATATATATATATATATATATATAATAGATTTATTTGGTTTTAATTATAATTTTTATTTATTTATTTATTAAATATCATTATTGATTTTTCTTATAATATATTAAAACTCAAACCTTTGATTCTTTGCATTGGAAATCTAATCATTGTGGTTATGGTAAATTGTAAATTGTAATATTATTCTTATTTACATGAAGAGTCATAGGTGAATAGGAAGTCACCAAGGGAGGTTGGGTGAATAGGAAGAGTCACCAAGGGAGGTTGGGTGAATAGGAAGAGTCACGAGGGAGTATGACCTCTTGGAAGATGAGACCAAGGGTCATATCTCAATGTATTTATATGTGTACCATATTAATGAAATTGACATTCATGCTTATCTTTGCTTATCTATTTTTGGAGTGTTCTAACAACGATATCTGAGCCATAGTATATCTGTTTGCTGCAAATTAGCTAGAAATCCTCGCTACATGTTGTCTTCTTTGCAACATATTTTATGCCTTAACCTGGCCATTTTCTTCCTGGTTGGATGTATTCTCTTTCCTAGACATTATTATTCCCTATCCAAAGCTAAACACTCACCTCTTGCATGTTTGTCTCGAATCTATCTCTATGGTAGGAAGCTACACCACAATTCTCGAATGCTTGGACACTTGAATAATGGTTAATTTATCTTGTTGGTATTTCTCTTCGCCCCCATTGTTGTGCTTCCATAGACCACTCATCCATGAGCAAATGAGATCGAAGGTGGGATACTTCCTCATCTCAAATCATTCAATAGCATCACAACACATTGTGCTTTAAATTATGTCGAAATATCACATCTGTGAAATAATTGTGCACTATCATTTTATAAAATGAACAATGGAGGTGATGTTGGCCTTATTTTATAGATCACATTTGAGTATGTCATAAACATGATAGTATTGGGCTTTGTTATGTGGCTCATAGGTAAGGTATATCTATCTATACACGGAATATTGATTAATATATATCATCATGGATGGTAGGGAATGGATTTGGATCTCTAGTTCCACCACTATATCCGTGAGTGCAAACGAACAAAACAACATTTCTTATATTTTGATTTAAAAAGGTACTCAATAACAAAAGGTTATCACATTGATTTGTTTTGGGCATTATTTTTTCAATTTTTTGTCACTAATTATAGGGATTCCACTAGTGTAGGGATACATTTTGGGCACTTGTTTTCCCATTTTTATGAGGAATAATAGGGATTTGATTGGTGTTATTTTTAACCAGGACTTGGAATCTTATGAAGTTTGGGTGAAATTCCAATCCCAAGTGGGGTTGCATTGCAGATTTAACATGAATAATTTATATTGATACCTATGCAAACATAAGTTGTGATTCAATGCAATGAATAGTTGTGATGGTTGCGTATTTAGAGATGACCATGTGAAAGCATGCTTCAATGAACTGATTAATTATGCAAGGTATAAGGTAACGAGGGATGAGAGAATACGATAAGCGTATGATATATGATGTTGAATTGAGGCAAGGAAAGAAGGGCTTAACATGTATTTATCTTCAAACAATCCTTGCTTATCTCTCTTTGGACTTGCTATCACCTTTTGGACTCGGTAAAAATACATGAATGACATTCATCTTGTAGCTCCTAGAAGACGTTCTTGGAAATAGAAGTTGCAAACTAGTGCATTATTTCCTTGGTTTCTTAGAGGCTGCACTTTTTCAAGTAATTGCATCTTAGTACACTTGTATTTGTTTATGAATAGGGGCTTGGCACCACAACTAAGCATCATCAAATGACCTAGATCATTCAAGTCCAAAGGACTATTTGTGATTACAAAGGTAAAAGATTCATTTTGGAGACCAACTCAACTTCAAATTCAACATCAAATTGTAACTTGCAAATAGTCATTTTTATAAGAGTCTTGATAACAAATTGATTATATGACTTGTTCATGGTGCTTTTTAATAACGAATTTAATGGATTGATGCCTTAGTTGGACACTAGAAAACAAGCCAATAGGTTCCAAAGGATGTTATCGGTTTTCTGTTTTGAATGAATTATTTTTAGATGGACATTGATATTCAAGCCAATAGGTCCCAAAGGATGTTGATGAATTTCAATATGAAGGAATGGGTTAAGTATGTAATTCATTCTAGATTCATAGTCTTTCAAGATTAAAATATTAATAGTGATGGTTTACAGACTGTATGTTTGGGTATGAACTCCTTCCTTCAGGGTATTGTAGGTTGAAGGAGTCGGTTCCTTAGTTTTATCCTATGAAAATCTTGTATCTTCTGTAGAGGTTTGTTAAGCATGTTGAAAGGAATTTCTTCATGATGACTTCCATGTGCATAGATTTCCATAGCCTTAACCGTTCTATAGTGTTCTAGAATGAAATGCTTGGTTGTACTTTTGTTTATTATCTCTAGTAGATTGAGGTTTGAGAATACAACCATGTATGAAATTCCATAGATAATTATAACTAAGGAGTTCAAGTTTTACAAGTTGATGGACTCAAGATTACTTAAGAAATCCTTAAGTCTGTTTATGTTTTGGGTATGTTGGAATCCTGTAGATTGCAAGTTCATCTTGTGGCTGTGTTTTCCTTAGTTGTTTTCCCCCAAAGCACAGGTTTGTTTATGTGTCATTCAGTGTAATAAGATGGACAATTTCCTAAACCTTGTTCTTTAACCTGTTAGAATGTTATAGGCTCTGGAGAGATGTTTTCCCGACGTTTCCTTAAGGTTAGATGTAGTGGTTTAACTTGCTCAACATAGTCAAGATCACATGGTAGAGTTTATGGACATGTTCCGATGTCCGACTTCTGACTTTTGAGTTGGAGGGTGTTATTATTCAATATTTTTGTTAATATCTGGAGTTTCGATGTCGACGTCGAAATTAGAGTTGTCTTGTAAAGTTGTGGCTTCATTCCATCTTTCGAGGTCCAATGTGCCACCTCGGGATTGACATGTTAGAGTTTTTTTTGTTACCTTTTTTTCATTGTGCCGATTTCTAACTTCCAATGTGCCGACATCAGGATTGACAAGTCGAGTGGGTCATTGTAACTTTTGTTTGGCAGGTTCCGAATTCCGACTTACCGACTTTGAGATTGGTAGGTAAAAAGAGTTATTTATATTTTTGTTAAGTTAGTGCTTATTTCTAACTTTCAACCTTCGATGTGGGAAAGGTTGAAAAAGCACAACAAAGTCGGGAAGGCGGGAACTAGATTGTCAGGACTGTTTCTAGTGTTAACTTAATAACCATTTAGCTAAATTTAATCAATAATTTGGCTTTTTGACCTATAGTTATTTACACTTTCACAGTAATGAGTTGGTTGGAGCTCGTTGTTTTTATTTTTAAATTTATTCAAGTTAGTTTCTTGTAAATATAGAGCCTCGATTAGCGCTATCTATATGGTTTTGGCTATAGATGGTTATCTATGTAGTTGTGTAGTGTGTGGGTGCATTAATGTATGGTATCTGAGCATGTTAATTGTATGTGATACCCTTCATTAAAAAGGGGAATGTTTTATCTAAATGTTTGGGAACATCTAGGTGCGTTACAGTGTGGTATAAGAGTTAAGGTTTCGACACTTAGCCTCTGGGAATTGTTTTGATTTTGTAAAGAGTGCAAACTCTTGAATTTATGTGTTATTGTAAAATTTCTTGTATGAAATGACTGCACGTGGATAATGTAACTAATTTTATGTATATATATAAATGATTTGAACTAATAATCGTGGGCGATTTCAGATTGCTAGTGACAATACAAATTTTCATGCCATTGTATTGATGATTGCTAGTGTAGTAGGAAAACAATATTGAAACAATGGTAGAAATCCCAGAAATGTCTCACTTTAATGAAGAGGTGAGAATGGGTGATTAAAATATAGAATCGAATGGCCATTAGTATAGGATGGAACTTGTAGAAGTGTTCCAAACTTTGAAGAATATTCATGTTGGAAATGGAAAAATCCTTCACTGTATGGAACAACAAAATCAAATAAATCAGAAAATGATGGAGAACCTGATAAATTTTCAAAATTAGGTGCAACAAGTATCTTTTGTGGTAAGAAGGGAAGGTGAAGAATCAATGAGTAGGGAAATTCCTGATAGATACCAACATTCCAAGGGTATGGATGCTATTAAAATGAGGGTGCTTTCTCGATATCATTCAATGGAAAGTCATCATGGGAACAAGGAACCTGAAATTTGGCATAATGATCATCCTAGAAGACATCAGAAGAGAAAGCATGATGGAAGTGCACTTCAGGGTGAACTTAGGAATCTTAAACCTCCTACCTTTGATGGAGAAAAAAATTGGGGAAGTTGCATAGATTTGGCTTCTAGAAATGAATAAGTATTTGAAATTGCATGACTATTTTGATAGTCAAGAAGCTCATATTTCCATTTATACTTCAGAGGAAAATATTACAGGTGGTGAAGAAATTGAAGCAGGTAGAAATTCTGGATGAAAATAAAATTTCATGGAGGAAATTTCAGAGGTATTTCAAGTAGGAATACTTATCACAACAATACTATGATAAGAAGATGCTAGAGTTCTTTGAAATTAGATTGGGGAATATGACAATGGAGGAGTATGAGAAAAAAATCCTGGAATTGTTAAGTTATGTGGAATTCATCCAAGAGGAAAATGTTAAGATCCAACACTTCCTCAGTGGTTTACCAACATTCTGCAAGGACCAAATAACTTATGATGAGCTTCATACCTTGAAAGAATGAATACATAAGGCTAAATTCCTGTATGAGCAAGGTAAGAGTAGGAAGGATTTGCATAAGAGATGAAAAAGTAAACTGAAGGATAAGCAAGATCAGAGGAAAAAACAGATTTAAGTCCATGTATAATAAAAACGTTCAATATAATTCTTTCAAAAATCCCACTATGAAAGATGAATCAAGGGTGATAAAACCTACAAGACAAAAGAAACCACTACAAGTCAAATGATGGAAATATGGAGGTGACCACTACCTTAGTAATTGTCCCAAGAGGAAAAACAAAGATACTATACTGTATAATGTGAAAGCATCTATAGTGGGAGATGTAGCTCAAAGAATTCCTCGTATTTTGGTAGCTTTATACAATCACCAGGAATACCATAAGTCTTCAACGATTGAATTTGAAGGTAAAATAAATAATTTGCCACTTTCAATTCTGATTGATTTTGGAGCTTCTTACAGTTATGAAAATACTAATTTGGTTGAAAGATGCAACTTAGTGAGTAGTAAGCTTCCTAAACACACGATGGTGCAGTTAGCTACAAGAATGAGAAGAAGGATTACTTCAGTGGTTGAAGACTGTTGTTTTATAATGAATGGGTTATAGGATAAGTCCAATTTGGATTTGATTCCTCTAGGAAAGTATGCCATTTAATTGGGATGGATTGGATGGAATCACATCATGTGATTTGTAATTGTCTTAGAAAAATCATTACTTACCTGGATGAGGATGGTAATGTTGTAAAAGTCAGATTTTCATGAGACAAATTTTAGCCATGCAGATGAAGAGGTATCTCAGAAAGGGATTCCAGCTATATGTGATTGACGCTGAGGAGTTACCATCTGTGATGGAGCCACATGCAGAGTAGATTCGAGTGCTAAGTGAATTTGAGGACGTGCCCAGGTTACCACCCAAGAGGGACATCAATTTTACGATCGATTTGGTTCCTGAAGCGGTGTTTATTTCTAAAACTCATGTACAGAATGAGAACCTAGTAGTTAAAGGAATTGCAGATGTAATTGGAAGCATTATTGGAGAAGGGTTATATATTCCCTGGAATTTTTCCCTGGGGAGCTCGACCATTATTTGTAAGGAAGAAAGACAAAACATTGAGGTTGTGTGTGGGATATCGACAATTAAATAAAGCCACAATTAAGAACATGTATCCAGTTCCCAAGATTGATTACCTCTTTGATCAATTGAGAGGGGAAACAATATTTTCCAAGATTGATTTGAGATCTAGGTATCACCAGGTGTGCATCAAAGATGAACACATCAGTAAGACTGCTTTTAGGACCAGGTATGGGCACTGTGAATATACAATAGTACCCTTCATATTGAAAAATGACTCAAATATGTTCATGTGTTTGATGAATGGTGTATTCAAAGAAATTTTGGATGATATATTGATTTATTCCAAGATGGAGGAAGAGCATGAAAAGCATCTTAGGCTTACTTTGCAGATCCCGAGAGATAATCAACTGTATGCTAATAGTATCAAGTGTTCCATCTGTTAGAAGCAATTGTTGTATTTGGATCACATCATCTTTGAAGGGGGTGTAGCAAAGGATCTTGCTAAGATAAAATATATTCAAGAATGGCCTACTCCCATAAATGTGTCAGAAGTTAGGTAGTTTATGGGACTACCAGGTTATTATAGAGGGTTCATAGAATATTTCCCTCAGATTGCAAATCTGATTACATATTACACAAGAAGGGTGTGCAGTTCATTTAGAACCAAAAGTGTGAAGATAGTTTTAGCCTCTTGAAAGACTTACTTACTTCTGCTCCAATACTAAAAATTCTAGATCCAGACAAGGAGTACGTGGCATGTACTGATGCATCACTAGAAGGACTTGGTGGAGTTTTTATGCAAGATGGGAAAGCGATTTGTTATTGGTCATGGAAGTTGAAGGAGCATGAAAATAACTATGCTACCCTTGATTTGGAGTCATATTCCATAGTTCATGTTCTTTGGATGTGTATGCATTATCTCATGGGGAGCCAGTTTGAATTAAAAACTGATAATCATAGTTTAAAATATTTATTTGAACAACCTCATCTGAATGCAAGACAAAACAGATGGATTGAATTATTGAGTGAATTCAATTTCGAAATCAAGGATATAAAAGGCTAAGAGAACAGAGTGGCTGATGCACTCAACAGAAGAAATCAACTAATGCAAGTTTCAACAACCAACGATTGGAAAAATGATTTGAAAATTAGGTTGCAAGAGAATTTGAAAGTAGATAATCATTATCTATAGGTTGTGGCAGCATTGCAATTAGACAACATGCCATTAAATTTTTCCAAGTATACATTGGATAAAGATGGAATTCTTCAATTCAAGAGCATAATTTGTGTTCCAACTGAAGGTGACTTGAAGAAAATCATATTGCAAGAAATGCATGATGCACCGTATGTAGGTCATCCTAGTTACCAAAAGACTTTAACATCAGTTAAGAAAGAGTTCGATTGTGTAGTCATAAAGAAATAATTGGTTAGGTATATTGCTCAGTGCTTGGAGTGTCAAAGAGTAAAAGGAGAACACAAACATCCTACTAGTCTACTCCCATCCATTTCCTGTGCCTGAATGGAAGTGGGATGTAGTGATAATTGGTTTCATCACAAAATTGCCAAGAACACCGAAGAAACATGAATCTATTATGTGGTGGTTGAAAAGTTGACAAATTCAAACCACTTTGTGCCAGTTCAGTCAACATTTAAATAAACTATGATTGCAAAAATATACATGAAGGAAATTTCCAGGTTACATGGTATTCCTAGAGCAATAGTTTCAGATCGAGATACAAAGTTCACTTTGAACTTTTGAAGGGGTCTATTTAGAGAATTTGGAACTAAACTAAACCTTAGTATATCATATCATCCATAGTCAGATGGAAAGACTGAGCGGATAAATCAAATCATTGATGACATGCTCCGAATGTATGTAATGGACAAGCCCATAAAATGGGAAGATTACTTGTACTTAGTGGAGTTTTTCTATAACAATGGTTACCTAAAATCATTGAAGATGAGTCCATTTGTATAAATTTATGGCATAAAGTGTAGTGTTCTAATGAATTGGGACAATCATGTGGATAGGCTGATTGTGGTACTAGAAATGCTTCAAGAAATATAACAACATGTAACCAAGATCAAGCAGAACTTGAATATAGCTCAAGACCGACATAAGAGCTATGCAGACAAATATAGAATGCATAGAGAATTCTAATTTGGGGACAAAGTATTCTTGAAGGTTAAACGAAGGAAAAGTTCATTGCGGTTGGGTAACTGTAAGAAGTTGGTTGCTATATTTTGTGAACCATTTGAAGTCTTGAGTAGAATCGGACCAGTGGCCTATGAATTAGCTTTACCTCATATGGATAAAATGCATGATGTTTTCCATGTTTCATTATTAAAAAAATATGTTTATGATTCTAATCATATACTTGACGTGCCTATGATACAAGTGGAAACCGAAGGGGAAATCCAAGTATAACCAATCTGCATATTGGACCAAAGAACCAAGACTCTCAGGAATAGGGCCATATAATAGGTAAAGGTCCAATGGACCCATTACAACCTTGAAGAAGTGACCTGGGAACTAGAAGACAAGATGTAGGTAGCGTATCCCCATTTGTTTTGAAGACTGTATTATGCAAATAATTTTTGAAAGTTTTGCTTATATATATATATATATATATATATTTTGGACATTGAAAACATCGAGGACAATGTAGATTTTAAGGGGAGGGGAATATAACACACATGGAATAAACCCCTAGTTTGATAAATGTAATTATGTAAATGACTATGAGTGCCCATGTGGAAAAACTCATTGCATATTTTTAAATATTAATAGAAGATCTACAATTGGTTGTGGCTAAGTCAGAATGATGAAAGATCAGGGACTCATGTATTCACCTGAGATAGTGAGGCGAGTTGTAAATAGACTACGGTGATAAGTTTATAACCTTGTTTAACCATGCATGCTAAAAATAAGACCTTAAGACTTTTGGTAAACCATAATCTCCTTCATTAAACCTTTAACCTGACTTAAGAGTTAATGATGGATTAAAAGGTGCTTTAAGAGGAATATTAGTGATTTTGACAAGTGTTGAATGAAAAATAAAGGTTCATGCAAAAGTTGAATTAAACTTGGGGAAGAGGCCCAAAGGAGAGAGAAGAGTGGGAAGAACATAGTACATGTGACAAAGAATGTAGAGGGAAGAATGAAGAATTGCGTGGATTTAGAACACAACGCACAAATATCAATTTTGCAGGTAGCACAATTGAACGCGGAGAAGTGAAGCCCTGAAGAAACCCAATTGACTATAAATTTTGGAATTGCTGGTTGGATTGTAACCATGTCCAAAACCTCAGTGAAGTTTCCATTTTAACTGATACACAGTGGTAGCTAGGATGGTGGGAATCCTGAGTACCCAAATGTGAACCTACAAGTCATTTTGTTGTTGAATTCATATCTTTGTTTGCCTCTAGTTTCTCCAATGAAATGGAAAATAGTGCATGAAATTAACTTAGTGGAATTATGGGCACAAAGGACAGTGACGGTTATCACTGTTGTTCTAGAAGAAGGGATAAGGGAATGAATTGTATAGTTTGACATGGAATTGTTAGTAATCCAATTATCTTGACTATCAAGTGAGAAATCCTAAGAAACATGGGACTGGTGAGATGTATAGCGGTGAATGGATGAGTCTCAGCTCAGGGGTGGTGTTCTGCTAAGATATTTATGAGTAGAACTACCTATAGTTGGGTGGAGCCTGGACTCGACGAAGCCTGTTTCCAAACAATTGGATTTCAGATAAGTTCATGAAGCTTAACATTGATTCTGAAATGAATAAATACATTTTTTTTGTGACAAGGAAAATGTATATGTTGTTCATGTATGAATGCCTATTTATTAAATGACAAGTTGTTTGACAAATTATAAGAGTCCTGATAACAAATTGAGTATATGACTTGTTCATGGTGCTTGTTAATAATGGAGATAATTGATTGATGTCGTAGTTGGACATTGGAAAATAAACCAATAGGTTCCAAAGTATGTTATTGGTTTTATATTTTGAATGAGTTATTCCTTAGTCGGAAATTGGTAGCCAAGATAATAGATCCTAAAGGATGTTAATGAATTTAAGTATGAAGGAATGGGTTAAGTATGTAATTCATTCCAGATTCATAGTCTTTCAAGATTAAAATATTAATGGTGATGGTTTACATATTGTATGTTTGGGTATAAATGCCTTCCTTAAGGGTATTTCAAGTTAAAGGCATTGGTTCCTTAGTTTTATCTTGTGAATACCTTGTATCTGTCGAGGTTTATTAAGCATGTTGAAAGGAATTTTTTCTTGATGTTTTCCAAGTCCATAGATTACTCGTATTCTTAACCATTCTATAGTGTTTTAGAATGAAATGCTTGGTTGTACTTAGTCATTTTTCCCTACAATGCATGTTTGTTTATGTGCTTTTTAGTGTAATAAGTTGGATAGGCGCCTATACCTTGTTCTTTAACTTGTCAGAACGTTACAAGCTCTATAGAGATGTTCTCCCAATGTTTCCTTAAGGTCTAATGTGGTGGTTTAACCTACTTGGCAGTATTGGGATCACATGATTGAGTTTTTGGACACATTTTGATGTCTGACTTCTGACTTCCGAGTTGGAGGGTGTTATTATTCAATGTTTTTAATAGCTGGAGTTCCAATGTCGAGGTGGCTATGCATGTTAAATAAATGTAATTGTGGAAGATATTCTATTTTGTATTATTATTGTTATTACCACTTTTATAGATTTTTTTCCTCCGATTAGGGATGTCATTGATGTAAATGGTCATGTAAAGTATTGAGGTAAAGCCTCCGTTGCAAACCAGGTTAGTAGTACCCACTAAAGTATTATTAAAATGTATTTTTGAGTTGTCCAATGCAAGTTGGCCCTTACAACAAGGAGAAGTCGACCCAATTGGGTTATTAGGCCTCTCAGCTGATATGTATAAATAGGAGAGGCACCTCCCTCATTTGGACAAGTAGAACATTCAAGTAATTGCACTAGAGAGAGAAGAGACAATTCATCTGGAGGAAAGGATGCAATATAGTCTTGTCATTGGGTCTTACACTATTCTTGGGTGAAGTCTATAGAGGAAGGTTTGCTGGGTTTATTCCTACGAGGGTTTCCCAAGATAAATCTTTGTGTTCTCATTTGTTCTATTGTGCTTGTTATTCTTTCATAGATCCTTTTGTTTTGCTATAACAACTTTTAAAATCTTAACACGGTATCAGAGCTAACCTGAAAGAAGACATTGTGCAACTGCTCATTCGACAAGCTAGGTTTTACTATTCTAGATACCTCCCTCCACATATCAGATGAAAAAGAAGGTCCTCTAAACTCTCCATAGGAGGGAACATCTTTATGTCGAAGCAATTTTTCATTCTGAGGATTTTCACTTTTTATTCTAACACTATTGTCGGGAGAAACTAGGGCATCAAAATTTTCAATATTCTATCCTTAGATTCCAGAAAATAAAGATACAGTCTAGCTCTCCTTGGGGAGGCACATATTTTCTTCCTCTCAGATCCACAAGTGATAACAGTTGGAAAATTAGGGTTTCCTAGCCAAACCCTAGGTCATGCTGAAGTTGGTTCCCGAAAAGGTCCTCAAACTGGTACGTACTATCTCCTATATTTCCATTTGAGGTTTGCTTTCTTTAAAGATGAAAAACAATACAAAGATTGATGAAAAGATTGAGGGAGTAGAGAAATTCAGACCATGAAAGTACATAATCATGCTCATTCTTGAAGAACATGACCTAGATGGTTTTATCAAGGAAGATGTCAAGGATCCAGAAGGAGAAAAGGAAAATACCAAACAAAAAAGGATATGATAAAAGTGAAAATGATCATAGCTAACTCTATTAAGGACCAGTTTATCTCCAAGGTATCTTCAAAGAACACTCCTAAAGAAATGTTTGATGCTCTAACTAATATGTTTGAAGGGAAGAACATCAACAGAAGAATGACATTGAGAAACCAACTCAAGGGTGTGAAGATACATAAGGCATAAACCATACAATCATATTTCTCTAGAGTGTCTCATATCAAATAACAGTTGGAATGCATTGGTGATATGGTTGAAGAAGAAGAAGTGGCGATGACCACTCTGAATGGTCTCCCTAGAGAATGGGATTCCTTCATTAGAGGAATATGTTCTAGAAGAAAGCTAACCAAATTTAGCAAACTATGGGAAGAATGTGTACAAGAAGAAGGAAGGATAATAAACAGAGAATATAAGCTAAATGACAATGAAGATCAGGCTCTAGATACACTCGCCAAGAATGGTAGATTCAAAAGGAAGATTCAAGATTCATCTCCCAGAAGATCACCTAACTCCAAGAAGAAAACTAGAAGGGATTAGAAATATTTTGAATGTTACTCATGCCATAAGATGGGACACATTGCTAGATATTGTCCTCTTAACAAAGACTAGTCTAAGAAGAAGAACCAAAAGTACCATGCCCATGCAACTGAAGAGAATGAATTAGACAAGGAAAGGATCACGGAGAATGAAGTCTCTAGTGAAGGGTATGTCCTGATTTAAGCTCTCATAGGAGAAATCACTCATGTAAGTGACACTTGGCTTATAGACAATGGTGCTTCCAAACATATGACAGGACATAAGGATTCACTCTTTTGTCTTACCCAAAAATACTATTCTCACAAGGTACAACTTGGAGATGACTATCAGTACCCCATCAAAGGAATGGGAGAAGCATCCTACAAATTAAGAATTGAAAATCTCATGAAGAATCAAGAAGTTTTATATGCTCCGGGTTTAAAGAAGAATCTTCTTTCCATCTCATATCTAGATAAGAAAGGGTTAAGATTTTCTTTTGTAGATGGTGAAGTCCTTATGTGGTCGAAAGGGAAACCAATAGATGATGCTAATGTAATCGACGTCGAAGAAGGAGGACTCTACAAAATAAAAGGACAGATTCAACTCTTACAACTAGCACTATTAGTCCATGTGAAATATGGTATAGAATACTTGCTCATGTAAACTACAAATCATTACCAATTGTGAGCAAGGTAGTCACAGGTCTACTAGAGATCCAGATAGACCATGGGGGAGTATGCAAAGGATGTGCTCAAGGAAAGAATACGAAGAATCCATTTCCAAGTAGTAACAACAAAGAAAAGGGGATCTTGGACATTGTACACTCAGATGTGTGCAGACCAATGTTAGCCACTTCCTTCAGCGGGTATGTATATTATGTATCCTTTATTTATGATTACTCTCATAAGACTTGGATATAATTATTCAAAGGAAAAGATGAAGTATTTGGAAATTCAAGGAATTTAAGGTTCTTGTTGACAATCTATCTGAAAAGAAGATCAAGATCTTAAGATCAGATAATGGAGGAGAATTCACCTCAAATGAATTCAAGGACTTCGGCAGAGAAGTTGGGATTAAGAGGGAGCTTACCACATCCTATAATCCACAACAAAATGGAGTATCTGAAAGAAAGAATAGATCCATCATGGAAGAAGTCAGAGCAATGATCCATGATCAAGATCTACCTATGCATATATGAGAAGAAGCAACAAGAACCACAGTCTATGTCCAGAATAGAATTTCTCACAGTGCTCTTGGAAACAAAAACCCAAAAGAAATGTTCACTGGTGAAAATCCTAAGGTAAGCCACCTAAATATATTTGGTTGTCATGTATACCTACATATTCCAAAAGAGAAAAGATCAAAGTTGGACCCTTCATGAAATAAGGGAATATTTGTTGATTACAATGAACAATCAAAAGCCTATAGAACCTATATTCCAGGATTCCACCATATCGAGATCAGTAAAGATGATAAATTTGATGAAGATGCAACCTTCACCAAATCTAGAAAGATCCTTGTAGATGAGGATCATGAAGAAGAGAATGAGGCTCCTAGAGCTACATAGGTTATCAAACCACCAATTAGAGACATTGAAGAAACTCCTATACAAGAAGATCATGATCTTGCAGAACCTCAAGGACTTATTGAAACACCCCAGAATATTATCTCAACAAAAAGAAGACTAGGTTGGGCTCGTGATGTAATCAAGGAAGCGGAAAAATATGGTGCACCAAAAGGAAGAAAAATACAAAGAATCCATTCAAACTATGTGGCACTAATGAGCAATATTGTTGATGAAGAACCCACATGTTTTGAAGAAGCCTCGAAGAGGAAGGAATGGATTCAAGCCATGATCAAAGAATACCATTCAATAATAAAGAATGATGTTTGGTATGTGGTGCCAAGACCAAAGGACAAATCAATAGTTTATTCAAAATGAATTTTCAAGACAAACCATTCAGCATATTCCAGTATTGAAAAGTTTAAAGCAATATTTGTCGCACGAGGTTTTTCACAAAAGGATAGAATTGATTATGAACAAACTTTTGCGCAAGTAGAAAGATAAACTTCTATCAGAACTGTCCTTGCCTTAGAATCCAAGATGAAGTGGAAGCTACATCAAATGGATGTGAAAACAACTTTCCTAAATGGAATCATAGAAGAAGTATATATTGAACAACCACTTGTATTTGAAACACATGACAAGGAAGCATATGTATGCAGACTAAACCAATCTCTATATGGGTTGAAATAAGCACTCAGAACATGGTATGGAAGGATTGATGGATTCCTAATGAATTTGGGCTTCACTAAGAGTAAAGTAGATTCCAACCTTTATTATAAGGTTGAAGATGACAGAATTGTGATATTACTATTGTATGTAGATGATTTATTATTGACATGAAAAGAGATGCTCATCAGTGAATGTAAGAAGAAACTTACAAAAAAAATTGAGATGAAAGACCTTGGCACAATGGATTATTTCCTAGGTCTTGAAGTATATTGGTAATTTCCTGATGATATTTTCCTAAACCAAGGAAAGTACACATCAGAGATTTTGAAGATATTTGGGGTGTTATATTGCAAAGCAATTAACACTTCGATGATTCTTCTGAAAGAGTAGATGTCACATTATACAGACAGATTATTGGGTCACTAATGTATTTGACAAATACAAGACCAGATATATTTTTTTCTATGAACACCTTGAGTCAGTGTATGGTGGATCCCAGACATGCTCATCTAGTTGCAGCAAAACATGTGATGAGGTATTTGAAAGCTACGTTAGACTATGAAATCAGATATACAGCCTATAATGAGTTCAAATTATGTGGATATACTGATTCAGATTGGGTAGGAAGTGCTGAAGATAGAAAGATCACTTCAGGATGTTGTTTTAGTTTGGGATCAGGTGTGATCTCATGGATTAGCAAAAAACAAACAAATGTTTCCCTTAGTACTGTCGAGGCTGAGTACATTACAACATGTTCATCCTGTAGCGAAGCAGTATGGCTTCACAAACTATTGACAAGATTGTTCGATATCGAGATGGATGCAACTGAGATCTATTATGACAACCAGATTTGCATCAAGTTGACAGAGAACCCGGTGTTTCATGATAAGTCAAAGCATATAGAGATAAAATATCACTACATCCGGAATATGGTGCGGAGGGGAGCTATGAAGCTCCAGTATGTCCCTACAGAGGAAAAAGTTGTTGATGTGTTAACTAAGCCTTTGTCTCGTGTAAAGTTTGAATATTTTCGAGACAAGCTTGGTGTAGTCCAAAAGGACCTCCCTGGAAAGAGAGTGCAATGATGAGACTATTATTGAGAATGGGATGACAGTAATGTGCCAGTACAAGGCCAATGTTCCTACATATATTGATGAGATCCGATTTTCACTTGTGAATGATATTATCCTCTTTGGGGATGGCTCCACGGACAAGAACACTCTATTGAGAGTGGTCATAGAACTGATAGGCTGAGGATGGTCCGCGTTGATTGAGTCATCCTCTCTAAGGACGATTCCATGAACAAGAAAACTCTATTGAGAGTGGTCCTAGCACTAATAGGTCGAGGACGGTTTTATGAACAAGAACACTCTATTGAGAGTGGTCGTAGCACTGATAGGATAAGAACTATTCGAGTTGATTTAGTGGTCCTATATGAGGACAATTCCATGAACAAGAACACTCTATTGAGAGTGGTCCTAGCACTGATAGGATGAGGATGGTTCACGTTGATTTAGTGGTCCTCTATGAGGACAGTTCCATGAACAAGAACACTCTATTGAGAGTGGTCCTAACACTGATAGGATGAGGATGGTTCACGTTGATTTAGTGGTCCTCTCTCAGGATGGTTCCATGGACAAGAACACTCTCTTGAGAGTGGTCCTAGATCTGATAGGTTGGGGATGGTCCGCAATGATTGGTCCTGCATTTACTTGCGGATGAGTTCCTGCATTCAGTTGCAGATGATGATATTCCAAAATTTAACTATGATGTGGGTGATTTAGCTCAATATTTATATATTGATAATGCAAGTGATGCTCGAGATGATGTCAGAGATGATGCCAGAGATGATGCTCGAGATGATGCTCAAGAGATGATTATGCTCAAGATGATGCCAGAGATGATGATGCTCAAGATGATACTAGATGACATCTATGTCCGTGATGCTGATGTTGATGTAATTGTGAAAAAATCCTATGACATATAGATTCACCAGTCAGTTGTACAAATGTGCCATCGTATTGTAGAATACCTTCCTTCTTAAGAGGGAGTGTTAAAGAAATGTAACTACGGAAGATATTATATTTTGTATTAATATTTTTATTACCTGTTTCGAAGATGTTTTTCCTTCGGTTAGGGATGTCATTAATGTAATTGGTCATGTAAAGTCTTGAGGTAAATCCTCCATTGTAAGCTAGGTCAATAGTATCCACTAAAGTATTATTAAAATTATTTTTGAGTCTTCCAAGGAAATTCGGCCCTGGAAACAAGGAGAAGTCGACCCAGTTGGTTTATTAGGCCTCTCAGCTGATCTGTATAAATAGGAGAGGTGCCTCCCTCATTTGGAGAAGTAGAACATTCAAGAATTTGCGCTAGAGAGAGAAGAGACAGTCCATTAATTTGGAGGAGAGGAAGCAATCTAGTCACTGTTATTGGGTCTTACATTGTTCTTGGGTGAAGTCTATATTGAGGAAGTTTTGCTAGGTTTTTCCCTACGAGGGTTTCCTAGGATAAATCATTGTGTTCTCCTTTGTTCTACTATGCTTGTTATTCTTTTAGAGATCCTTTTGTTTTGGTATAAAAAAATTTAAAATATGGAATCAGAATTGTCTTGTGAAGTTGTGGCTTCGTTCCATCTTCTGAGGTCCGATGTGTCGACATCTAGATCTGCATGTATGAGGTGTTTTCTTACCATTTTTTACTATGCTGAATCCTAACTTCCGACGTGCAGACATTAGGATCGACAAGTCGAGTGGGTCATTGTAACTTTTGTTCGGTAGGTTATGACTTATGAATTTCGACTTGTCAACATTAGGATCGGCAAGTTAGAAGAGTCATTGTTATTTTTGTTTAATTAGTGTCGATTTCTGACATCCGACCTCTAATGTAGGAAAGGTCAAAAAAGCATAGTAAAGTCTGGAAGGTGGGAATTAGATCGTTAGGACTGTTTCTATTGTTAGATTAATAACTGTTTAGCTAAATTTAATCAATAATTTGGGTAGTTAACCTATATTTATTTACACTTTCGTAGTAGTGATTTGATTGGAGCTCGCTAATTTTCATTTTAAATTTATTCAAGTTAGTTTTTTGTAAATATAGGGCCTTGGTTAGCGCTCTATGTGTGGTTTTAGCTATAGATGGTTATCTGTGTAGCATGTGGGTGTGTTACTATGAGCATGTTAATTGTATGTTCTACCCTTCATTAAAAAGGTGTATGTTTTATCTGAATGTTTGGTAACGTGTGGGTGTGTTACATATCACTAATAACTATACAACTTACTTAACATACTTGTAGTGAAGGAAATCCAGTTAATTATAATAACAAAATGCATTTTAATAGATGAAAAATAAGATAGAAACATACAAAAGGACGAAGCATCTTATCTTATATTTAAAACATTTTTTACTAGTAATAATATGTTGTTACAACTTAACCAACATTTAAAAATGTTTTCTACAACTCCATAATCTATTCCACTTTGCACCATCCCTTGAATGGATGATGAAGTCTCCTAAATATGTGGTAATATTAGCAATGCTTTAAAGAACAATTTAAAATGCACTTGCTAATGTGTTTCTCTGGATGTTCTAAAAGTTCAAATGAATCCAATATATTATGAAATTTAGAGAGAATAGGATGTCAAAATTTGTGCCTTTGAATTCAATGTGCGGTTACCACATATACTCAACATTTGCCATGTTTTGTTGGCCTTCATTAGTATAGATGTTATCATGAGATGAAATTGATTATAAAAGTAATAGTAATTAATCAAGTTTGAAGATGTTGTAATGTGTGAAATTTGCTCTTTTCATTACCCATACGCAAATCCAATGTATACATTTTTCACCTCACAATAATTATGTACATATTCTAATGTAGGACAACCAAAAGGACATACACACAGTTTTTGCATGCAATGGAAATCAATGTAGTTTCTTCAAGTTTGAGTGCCCCTTCTATTTCCAATATATTATTTTGGATTTCTACTCTAGTCATAGGGCCTTGATTGATTATTCTTTGGCAACTAGGAGGTATACTTTATTCTTTTCCTTGGTTTCGTTCCTTTGTTGATCAATTTTTCCCTCTTGATCCCCCATTTGGTTCCTTTAATGAATTACTTGGGAATTGTTAGGAAACGTTGTGCTAGACCTAGTTGATGTACACACACACACACACACACATCAACAACATGGCTCGAAGTTGTTACAACAATATACTCATTATGAGCTCAATATATAACTTATAGGAATTAAACTTGAGTTGGAAAATAACACTCCATCTCACAGCCAATTGGGATGAACCCAATTGAGGGTGAACACATAAAATCATTAAGGGTAAATGCAATTTATTAGACTTTCCTAGTTAGTTGGAATGGATGTGAAAAATGGAACAATAAATTATTTTCAATAAGCTTTGAAATGCATACAAACTAAATAAATAATTAACAAATAACAAGTGACCTCTTCCCCTCACCAGCGGAATTAAATAGATATTACCCTTATAGGGGAGAGAGAATCCTTGGGAAGATATTTTAATAAATATTCCACTTATAGGAGAGAGAGAATCCTTGGGAAATAATTTTAATAGCTATTACCCTTATAGGAAAGAGATAATCCTTGGAAAGGGAAGGTGGTTGGGAAGTTATTTGTTAGGTAAGGGGACACAATTAATGAGAAGTGAGAGGAAATTTAGGGGAAAATTCACAAGATAGAGGATAGAAGGAAGCAGGATAGATCTATTAAGTCAAAGGGTTGATTGATTTATGTGTAGTGGGAAAAAGTTTGAGAGAAAAGAAGACAATATTGTTGAACATTTGGCACAATTTGTTTGTTTAAATTGAGATAGATCCACTAGGAAAGGATTTACTATGAATTTCTTTATCATGAGAATGAAGAGATCAAAGGACTAGGAAACAAAGAGATCATTTCCTATATTTGGTTGGGAGGTTGATCATATCAACCCTTTCATTAGGAAAGTGGAACTCATGAACTTGGGTTGGATCAGGGCAAGCAATGAGTTCACATTTTGATATTTTAAGTACTTTCCTAAGTCAAAGTAATGTCATTGTCATAGTTGATCATTTTTATGTATATTGACAAGTTTCCCTAAGTACATTGGGAAAAACTAATGTGATGCCATCATGCTATGTATGTTCTTATTTAAGAAATGTATGATAAGAAAGAAAGGAAATAATGACATGCACTTTGAAAGGTCAAATAAGAAAATATCATGGGCATGGCATATGGTGTCATGGTTGGATAACATCCTTGAACTAATATCAAATTCATTAAGCACAAGGGTCATTCTCAAGAGTATTCCTTTGGGATTGTGAGGGTATTGAGAGGCATCAATCACTAAAGAAATGATTTCCCATGAGGTGTTCAACTTCATCGAAGCCTTGTTCCACCTAGCTTTGTTAGAGAGTTTCTAAGTACTTAGTAGTGTGCATTGGTTAGGAGGTGATGATCGATGCTATCAAAGTTGATAGATTTTCTAAGATGAAAGGCTCTAAATATGGTCCCTAAATGGCTTGACGCCTTAGATAATATATTGTGTATAACACTTTTTAGTTTAAAATATGAGAAATCAATAAAATGAGGTAACTATGTGTCAAAGTTAATTGAATAGAGTCTTGTTAAGATGTTTGAAGTTAGAAAGCACTTCTTTAAACAATGACCATCATCCCGAGTATATCATAATCAATGTTCCAGTTATATTATAAAGGTACATTAAGGAGTTTTGCAATGATTTAACTTGGGCACTATTTGCCTCATATGTTACAATTGGTGACTTGCACATGTAAGCCTCTTATCTTCCTTATTTTGGAGCTTTGTGCATTTTTGGAGAACCTACTCATTTGGTTTTCTTCGATGACGTGGGTTGGTTCTTCTCCCTTTCTCTGCTTGTCTAACTTTTCTTTCTTACTTCTTCTTCACAATTTGCATATGTTTGTTCCTTTGCCTTGTTCCAAAAATGCATCATTGAATTTACCATTTGAGCTTATTTCCCACACAAGTGGTAAAATAATCTACAAGCAAGGATCCTTGAGGGGGAGTTTGTAAAATAAAACCATTTACATGTTCAACGTCTGTTCACTTCCTTTCTTTGCTGTTTGGTTTAACGATTTTCCTCCTGGGTGTGATTATTCTACATGCACCTGGTTGCAACTCAATTGGGGTGAATGTCAGTGTGGGAAAACAAGATGTGTGTGGTCAGAGTGTTCAATTCCATCATACACAAGAGATATACCATGAGTAACAACATGCTACAACAGAACTATGAGTAACAACATGGGAGAACTAAACACATGGCGAGATAATTGATAAACAAATGGACCAATAGAAAGAAAACACAATCCTTATTTAATTTATTATTTATAATGTGGAATGGAAAGGTTTTGGGTGATACGGATTGCCCGAACCCAAGGATGCTCCAGCATCATTTAATGATTAGAAAAAACTAAAAAGTGTAAAGTATTTGATCAAAAATATACTTAGAAGTTTACAATCATTTAGAAAAATGAATATAAAATTTAGATCTAATATAAATGTAAAAAAAAAAGAATATCATATTTAGAAAAATGAATATCATATTTAGAAAAATAAATATAAATGTGCAAAGTTCATGATTGAAAATCCATAATTATATTTATAAATTTTTATTCTATTAATATAAATAAATTATAGGATTTTTTAAAACTTATTAATAGTGTGTAGTTACATCTTGTATAATGTACCTTGACATAGATTATAGTTAAGTCATAAATTGAATTGTGATGTGGCTCCCATAATAATTTTTGACCCTTAGCAATTGCCCTCCTAATCACATTCCAATTGCCTATTCGCTATGAAGGTAGGGTAGAATTCTTACCATCACTACGCCATAATACCTCTACTCACATTTGAAGATCAATTCATGAATGGAGGAAGAGATGTTAGATAATCAGAACTTGAATCTTAAATAACTTGTTAACATATTGGTATGTGAGATCCTTGTCACTCAACATCGCCAAAGATGTAAATTAGGGTAGTCTTTAAGGAGCAAGACATATTAAAGAGTTAATAATTGGGTTTAGTTTATATTTTCAATTTAAGATTTAACAATTGGACTTGGTTTTAGAGTATTTAAGTGGGTTTAATGGTTAAGAACATGTGTTATGTCTTTGGAGGTCACAGGTTCAAAACCGACAGGGGTAGGATTGCTCATTGGCCTGTTGTGACAAGGCTCGAAGGGTAAGCGACTCCTGAGATAAAAGCTCACCTCGGTAGGCTTCAAGATATCTCGATCCTTGCTAAATCACAAGTTATTAATATATCTGACTTAGAAGCTAATGGATATACGCTTTACAGGTTATTGTTTCTATAATTAAAAAAACCATTACACTTGGTTTATTCTCAATCTAAGAACTTAACAAGGTTTATAAAATTGTTTTGCATGCTTCGAGGTCATATATAAATCCTTCGAAACTTGTGTAAAGACCTCATATTGGTGGTGTAATTAATTCAGTTGAAAACGTCACAATTAATTGACTGGCCAAATGGAAAAATGTGAATGTGTGTGTTTTTTTCTTTCATAAAAAAAGATCTTATATATATAATATATAAAAAAAGGTTACCAGAGATATTTACACATCGACATATTGTCACCTTTGTCCAGAAAACATACATATCATCTACAATCCAGTAAAGTTCAAAACTCTATCCAAAAACTGTTACCATATGTAGTCAAAATAAGACCCCCCAATTATCTACCCTAGTAAATCATGTAATTATCATTACATAATCCACCCCAGATAAATAAAATCTCCTATGAACCATAAGATATATCAATCTTATGCATCCATACCCATTATGCCACAGTACTAATAAGAACCAAAAAATGTAAAAGTAGATGGATCACGTCCATCCCCACGGGCCACCAAAAAATGTCCAACCGGCCCCGAAATTGCCTGCTTTGATAAAAGATCAGCATCATAATTGATCTCCCTATATATATGCTGTATGCTGATCTCCAAGAATTGATCCCTCATCTACAAAATGCGATCCATCCAAAAAGTCAAGAGAATCGCGTCTAAATGTATAATACCCTTAAACCAGTCAACGATAACCCTGGAGTCACCAGCAATTTGGATAGAATCAATGCCCAATGTTCTAGCTAAGTGAAGGATACTCCACAAAGCCAGTAATTCAGACCGTGTGTTGGTACCAATACCACAGTTCCATTTGACATTAAATTTGCCCAGAAGAGGCGATATGAGTATAGCCCCAACTCCACACCTAGTTCCCCCAGCCTGTGAGGCCCCATCAAAGTATCCAATAGCCATGTCATGTATAAACACAGGTTGTTGAATATGACGTGACTGTTGTTTTCTGCAAATCTTGGGCCTCTCGTTCCATAACAACTGAACCTTGTTGACTATCTGAAGGGGTGTAGTTATATTATCCCGGAAAATATAGGAATTTCTTGCCAGCCAGAGTAATCGACATACATGAAAAGGAATAGTCCTCAATTTCCATTCACTAGTTATCCAATTTCCAAAGGCCTGTGTAATATGTAAACCCTGCCAGATAATAGCTGTACCAAAAATATGACCAATATGCTGCCATACCTGTATAGTAAAAGGGCAATCGATCATCAAATGTGTGATATTATCCTCCGCATTATGACAAAACGAGCATATACCGGGGCTCTCAAAGCCTTTTTTCTGTAGCATATCCCAAGTATGTATGTGCTCAGCCAACATTAACCAGGAGAATATCACCGTCTTATGAGGAAGTTTCCATCGCCAGACCTTCTTAAACCATAAAGGAACACATTCCGAGTATAGGGCAACAACAGTCGATTTATATGCCAGTGCCGCAGTGATAGTTCCAGTCTTTACATTCATACTCCAGTAAAGAGAATCTTTACAAAGTTGAAGTCTGAGACCAGAGTTTCTGAGTTTGTAGGTATATTCATTCCATTCCACGGCCATAGGCCCAGTAAGATGGATTTCCTGTGCCTCCACCCATCGCGTATTGCTCAAGTCATCAATGTTACGCCCAACCTGTGCCAAAAAATATATTATGTTCTCCAGCAAATGTGACAAAAGAGGCTCCGATAGCCTGTATGATCCATGCAATCCCAATATTGGGTCTCTACCCACCCTAATGCTCCACCCATCACCAGGACGTCACACCAGCCACTGTTTTAATATCGACATCGCCTTCAATAGTTCCCTCCAAACATTTGAGATGTTCTTCTGTCCATATTCGGTCAATCTGATCCACACAGTGATCGGCCATCCCCGAAAGTATTTGGCCGATATCACCCGCTGCCACATACATGGTACAAAAATACACCGCCACAGGTTTTTAGCATTAAGGGCTCTACCAAAATTACTAATGTCCTTTAAGCCCCATCCACCCCATCCTTTAGGCTTTGTCAGTAACCCCCATCTAGCCAAGCAAATAGATGGTTTATCAGTGTATCCGGACCATAGGAATCTGGTCATCCTGCTCTATATCAGTTTTAGTATAGCACGCGGAATCCATGATAATGAGAACCAATAAACATGTATGCTCTCCAAGACTGATTTTGTCAGTATGAGTCGCCCTCCAATAGATAAAAAACGATGACCCCACTTACCAATGCGAACCTCAATCTTCTTCAGCAACCATAACCAATCCCTGATCTTATAGTCATTGGGTTTCAAAAAAAAACCCAAATATCTAAAACCATGTTCAAGAGGCAGTATATCAAAAGTAAAAAGTCGATGTATATCCTCCAATGCATCAGGTTCCCAATTAGAATGATAAAACTGTGATTTATCCGGACTAATGCTCATACCCGTAGCATCACAAAATACATCAAGAGCAGTTTTGATAACCTGCCATTCACGTTGTGTGCCCCCTCCAAATAATAAGATATCATCCACAAACAACAGATGTGTAATATAAATATCAGTTGCCACCTCGATGCCTACAATATCACCCTGTTCAGTTAGTTCCTTTATCATCCTGCTGAAACCTTCTGCAATAAGTAGAAATAATAAAGGTGATAGTGGGCAACCCTGTCGCAAGCCCCTGGATGCCGACAAAATGGAGTAGGGTTTCCATTGACTAGTATTGAAAAATTTGCTGAGCTCACACATCCCATAATCCAATTTGTGGTGTGCAGGGGAATACCTATCTGTAGAAGCACCAATCGGATAAAACCCCAATCCACCCGATCATATGCTTTAATAAGATCCAAATTCAATACCAGAGCTTTCTTATTCTTAACCTTAATGCTGTGGATAGTTTCTTGTGCAATGGCGATGGCATCAGTAATCTGACGATCTTCAAGGAAACCAAACTGTTCATCTGATATACCAATGGACAGTCCCTTCTTCAAGCGCGTAGCAATAATCTTAGTTATAAATTTATATATAAGATTGCACAATGAGATCGGCCGATATCCCGAAAAAGAGGATGGCTTATCGGACTTAGGGATCAAAGCCACAAAAGTTGAGTTTAATGAGCCACATACAAATCCCTGTATCCGAGATTCCTCCACCATAGCAAGTAGTTCAGGCCCCATCAAATCAAAGAAATGTAGAAAAAATTCTACAGTCCATCCATCAGGCCCAGGACTCTTAGAGAGTTTAAAAACTTTGAGTGTGGAGTGTATCTCATCTAAGGTAACAGGTAAATAGAGCCTCTCACCATCCAGCTCCCCAAACATCCGCGGATACTTTACAATAAGTTCCATCTGAGCAACAATAGACAGGTTAGGCTGTTTCTTATAAACAGAGTTGAAGTAAGTAAATGCCTCTGTCTCAAGATCACTCTGCTTGCAAATATTAGTGCCATCCTCCATATTAAGGTCCCATATATGGTTATGTATCCTCCTGGCATTGGCATACTGGTGATAATATCTGGTATTACAGTCACCACTCTCAATCCATTTAATTCGACTTTTCTGGTGTGCCGTCTCCTCCTTCCTCTTCAATATGGATGCCCGTGACTGTGTAAGGTGAGTCAGCTGTGCATTGACCTCCTCATCACCAATACCCGCCGGAGAATCAATCAATATCTGTGCAATTTCAGCTTCAATAGAAACCAACTCCTCCAAATCGCGCTGTTTTTGTATTCTTTCCCAATTCTTCACCGCCACTTTGAGAAGTCTCAGTTTCAGAACCAGTAATCTCATAGGAGAAAGATCATCCTCCACCACCATAGACCCCCATGTCAATCTGACAAAGTGGTCAAAATTATCCATAGCCAGCCAAGTCGCATTAAATTTAAACGGATAATGGATATGTTCACCATCCATTTCCCACTGAAAAACAATAGGGAAGTGATCTTGTATCTTGGTCTGAACAACCCATGATTGGTAAGATTGGAACTGCTCCAGTAAATCCTCACCCATAATGAATCTATCTAATCGCTTGCCAATGCCAGCCGATCTAGATCGACCATTTTGCCAAGTAGGTCTAATGACAGATGGCTCCACATCAAATAGGCCTTTATTCCTAAACAGTTCATAAAAAAAATCTGCGTCTAGATCCATTCGAACACTACCCCAAATTTCATTAGCAGACAAAGTAAAATTTAGATCACCTCCAATAATTAATCCGGTTTGCCTCAATATTCCTCCATTCCGAATATGATTCCAAAATGGGATTCTATCATGATATGGCCCATAACAATTTAGGATGTTAATCACCTGGTCATCATAATGAAGACGACCCTGAAGAAATATACCTGCATCAGATTTGAAAACATCAAAATGTGCCTTATTTGGATTCCACGCAGATAGAAAACCTCCCGAAAGCCCCGAAGCATCCACAGCACTCATGAACCAACTCCCCACCACCTTTGAGAAAACTTCTATAGCCCTATCAGAAGACACCATCGTCTCCTGTATCAATATAATATCAGGTCGAATATTCTCACAAACTCTACGGAGGGCTAACAATTTAGAGGCACCCCCTACCCCCCTAATATTCATAGAGAGAATAATCATTTCTTAACCCGAGCAAGGGCTTTCTGTTCTCTAAGGGCCCGTGGTACATGAGAAGTAGATGGAGTCAGAGAAGAATCAGTTATCCCCTTCTGTTTTCTGGCACTTCTAGTCTTTAATGGCGAGAATTCTGGGTCCAATCCCCCACTAATACAACCCTTGGGATCACAAATCGACACACCCAAATTCTCAGAAGATGTTAAAAACTCAGTAGCTGGTTTATCAATAATGATGCGACCGCCCATGTATATAGGGAGTTTGGAATTCTGGATAATATCATTAAAAGCAGGAATCACATCAGATAGTGTATCAGACTCAACTGGCTGAGCAAAATCCCCCATGAACCCCAGTGAAGGCGAGGCCAATCCCTCACCATTCCCCTTCTTCCCCACCAGAGTACAAGAATCACCAGATATAGTCTCTGGACACGTATCAACGGATACCCCAGGTAAAGGCATATCGCCCAAGGAAGTCGCTGGAATAGGATCCAGAGGATAGTTCCCCACCTCCCCCCCAGAGGTATCGTGTGAAGAAGAATGTCCTTCCTTAAATAAACCAGACTGCAATATATGCCTATCATTAAGAACAGATGCTTTCAATCTATAAAACTCCTCCAGTGACAATGACGCAACAAGTGAAGGAGAGTATAATTGTAACTTACCAATCAGAGTAATGTCCGGAATAGTGAGAAGGGATAGGTCCATAGCCAAATCAACCACCTTTGGTACATTCAACTCAGGCGACTCATCAATAGACGAAGAATATGATAACAGACCAGGGCAATCGTTCTGCGTAATCGGACGACCAGTACACTGCGCTTTAAGGTGACCCACCTTACAGCAAGTCGTGCATCTAAACGGAAGTCCCCAGTAATCCAGTTCAATAACATAAACCGTCCCCCTCCATTCAATGTCTAATGTTGCAACCAGTCCCTGAGTAATATCAATCTCCACATATATCTTACCAATTCTACGATCCAATCCCCCTATTAAGGAGGGCTCCACATGTAAGAAGCGTCCCAGATGATTGCCAATAGCCGTAAATGCTTCCAGATTCCACAGGAATAGTGGACAATCTAATATATGAACCCAAAGGTGACGGATGTATAGTATCTCCTTTACCGGATTGAATTGATGACACCATCTCTTAAGCATCAAGCTGCCCTTACCCCGAAGCCAGGTGCGAGATAATATAGATTCTGAATCATCCAAACTCTTGAATAGAAAGCAATACCAACCCCGGGATAATATAAAAATCTCAGGCATGTATGTGAGCGAAGGATACCATTGCTCCTGTACAAAAGCCGCAACGTCTCGACAAGAACATGACCAATAACTGAACTTACCAACCAATGCCGCCAAAGACATCCTGGTCACTGCATCCAAACCAATATCATCCCCCAAAACCATCCTCGGACTTCTATTCCTTGGCTTCCAGGGTTTCACGACATCCCTTAAACCAGTCTGTTCCTTTGAAATTAGTCGCTTATTTGTACCTGCCTGATTGCACACTCTAGGGATGTATAGTTCGGTAGCTTGGCATTCATCAATAATGTCCAGGATCTCTCTCCCATATGTCGGTTCCAAAGGCTCAAGTCTCCCGGGCGGAGCAGTATCACACAGATGAGAACTAACAGGATCCAAAACCCCTTGTACTTTACTAACTCCAATGCCGAATTTACGACGTAAATCATCATCTGGGATAAAGAGCCCAGCGTCCTTCCACAGTATCTCATCGCCCTGGTCCATAGACGCGCCACTTGTCCCCATCAATAATAGCAAAGTGCAATCACAATAAAGGTTTAACCACCACAATATTGGATAAAACGCCCCCAATAGATCTACGATGAAGTATTGTGCCACCTTACGGAAAATTAAATCGACGCAGATCACAATACCGCCAGCTATAGCATCGGCCTTTAATAGAAAAGACGTCGATAGGAGGAAACAATCCCCTGCCCTTAATGCATAAGGACACCAGATCAATCACTCCCCATCCATAATAAAGGCGATCCACCCACCATGACCCACCCACATAATGCAGAATTCAAATATGCTAAGATAAAAATACCAGAGGGTTTACTAAAACCACTGGTCTCCGCATCATCAAAAAACCACAGCAATATCAGTGAAAGGTCCGGCAACGATAAAGCCAACCATATAGTATCTACACCAGTAATAAGCACCAATACCAGACCCTGATCGAAGAAGTTCAAAATCAGGAAAAAGGTCAGCCAGAAGGACACAAAAACACCACACCTAAGAAGATACCCAGGATATCAAAACTCCATCTTCATACATCCCTGCAAGTAAATATCAGACTCTTCCAAAGGATGAGTTGAATGATGCACCTCCCTCAACACAGACCTTCAAGTATACAAGATCAATTGAGTCTCATAACCGGCAACAATACCACGCAACATCTCCCAGCAACCGTGAACATATAGTTCAATCAGGATAAATAACAATCATCAGGAGGCCATGACTACCTGATCAATAATATCCTTGTCACCACAATGCAGAAGTCCACCAGTAACCATGTCCCTGGTTCCCGAAGAGCTCCATACTCCCTGAAAGTCTTTTTCCTTTCGAATAGTAGACTCCCCCGTGCTTATGCCTGATCAATGATATCCATGACCAGCGTCACCACCATGCAGAGAGTCCCCCAGTTCTTAGAAGGGTCTGAATGTGTGTGTATACCAACTTGCTCGACAACCTAAAATAAAAAGAGGAATCTTAATTTTGGATAAGGGTCCATGACTAGTTAATGTTTGGTTCCCTTTATAACCACGCTTAAATCTACCTACGCTTAAATCTACCTCGCTCTCCACATTTACATTTATATATTTTAATGATAATGGTTTCCGATATATTAGCATTATCATAAGTGCCTTTTGGGTATGAAAAGTTTTGAGCGAAAAAGGAAACTTTTGACTATGATGTTGTATTTATGTCGGTGGGGTATTAAATATTTTAATGCCTCGAGACAAATTTTGACTATGATGTTGTATTTAGGTGTCGGTGGGGTATTAAATATTTTAATGCCTCGAGACAAATCTTCAAGTGGCTTCAGAAAGACAAAAGTAAATATATATAATGAACAAGTTAGATTTTGGTAGAAGAAAAAGAGAGAAATTTGGCACGCTTTGGGAGGCCATTGAACTACGCCACTCTCTTCTCGCTAACCAAGATGAAGCCAAATTTATATTCTTAACTATGACATCTGGCGCATTTTAAATCATAGTTGTCAATAAGTCTACAAGTAACATGATTTATTTTATTAAGTGCAAAGTAGGTGATAAAAAAGAGTTTAATTATATATTAAATTTAATAAAAAGACAATAAAAATGAGTATTCTATTTTAGAATAGAGAGGGTTTTAAAAAGTAATGGCTTAGTTTGGAAGTTTTAAAATATGAAGATAAGATTTTAAAGTAGATTAAATAATTGAAAAAAAAAGTTAGTTTTAAGTGGATATGAGTGACTATTACCATTATCATTAATAAGAAGAAAGCTTTTTTTTTACACTTTAAAACATAGTTTTTTTGTTATTATATGATGGTGGTGATAGATATTAATATTTACCTAAAATTAATTTTGATGTAAAAAAAAATTATTTAAAAAAAATCTAAATTAATTTCAAGTAGATATTAATCACTATCACCACTATCATATAATAACAAAAAAAACTATTTTTAAAGTGTAAAAAAAGCTTAAAACATTCTTATTATTAATGATAATGGTAATAGTCACTTATATCCACTTAAAATTAACTTTTTCTTTTAAACTATTTAAATTTAAATATTATTTTTTGATACTTTACCTATTCTAAATATAATATTTTATTTTTTCACTAAATTTTAATATTTAATGAAAGGATAAAAATATTTAAATCATATTATTTATTGAACAAAGTTTAATTAAAGCTTATTGGATGTAGCTTAGGTAGTTGAGATGAATGATGGTTCCCTTCCCCACTTAGATTAAATTCTTGTAAATAACATAATACTAATACACTTATTTAATCAAAATTAAATTATATATTTTATTTATTTAATTTTTTTTAAATACTAATAAATTAAATATTATATTTTAAATCTCAATTAGTGAATATTCACAATTAAAAATTAATCATTATTTATATAAATTATTTTTTTAAGTATAAATTATGAATTTTTTATTTATAAAAAACACATTTTCCTAATTTTAATAATAACTTTATTTTGTCAAAATTTCATTAGCTCACTTGGTTAAGGAGTGGGTATCGTTAGTAAGATGACTCGAGTTCAAACCCCTTAGGGGTGAGCTAGTTGGAAGGAAACATCAAAAAATCCAACCATGTTAAGGGTTGGTGTGGCCTTGGCCAGGTGCAATCCCTTAGTGATTTTGACGACTTAGATGCCTCTGGGTTGCGGTCTTTCAACCAATAGTGAAAATGCACCGGCTCCGAGTGACATGTATTTCTTAACAAAAAAAAACTTTTTTTTTTATTAGACATGACAGTTTATTTTTTAAATAGATTGATCAAACTCTCATTTTTTTAATAATAATTCCTTCATTTTAATAATAACTTTCCCTTTATTAGAGACTGCACTTCAATTTTTTATTAAGCACATTCCTTAGTGGATTGACAAAGCTCAACCTCCCATCCTTTAGTTAAAGTAATAGAAGATATGTATTTCTTTAATTAAAGCAATCAAATTAAAAAGGAGAATGAAAATGTTGTTGTTTTTTAAAGAGAATGAAAATGTTTTTGTTTTTTAAAGAGTGTTTTTTTGGGTCCGTTAATGAATTTTAGATTTGTTATATTGATTCACGGAGTTTTAAAACTTAATTAATTTATATGGATTTTACTTTGATTTTAATAAATTTTAGTTTTGTTGGTTTATTTTTGGTCGACTAAAGTTCAGTTTTTTGTTTGTCAACAAAATTCAAGATATCCGCTCGACAAAGGAGCATTTTGCCAGTAATACTTGCGACGTAGATGAAGTCTTTTTTGAGATATCTTATGGAGACTGTCAAAACCAAATCTATGCAGTTATGTCAAAGATTTCCTTCTTACAACAATACCAAGTCATTCGATCGAAACCAAGAATAAAACCTTTGTTCTCATACATTCATTCACAAAGATAACCTATTGATATGTTGACATATATATCAGAATATAACATAAATATTTAACACATTTAACTCATTAAAGGTGTGACTCATATATAAGTTCATTCACAATAAATTCCGTGCGACACATTCAGAGAGGCTCATTTACATCAAATATCCATTTGACACAAATACGAACATAAAGCACATAGAGACAAGATATAACGTGGAAAGCCATCTGAGAAAAACCACAAAGGTGATCTTCATTTGGCATGAGAATTGGTTTGGCACCTTTGGTTTGCGCACTCAGCTTACACACTTGTCTTTAGATATTCTTTACAATTCATACATTCTTCTCTCGTCTCATGCTCTCTAGTTTTGCTCTCTCTCTCTCTGAATGGTTGATCCGCACACAGCTTGGATCAATCCTCTCATTGCCTCCGACTGATCAAGCCACACACAAATTGTGAAAATAAGATGTCAAAATTTGTGCCTTTGAATTCAATGTGCAATTACCACATATACTTAGCATTTGCCATGTTTTGTTGGCCTTCATTAGTATATATGTTATCATGAGATGCAATTGATTATATAAGTAATAGTAATTAATCAAGTTTGAAGATGTTGTAATGTGTGAAATTTTCTCTTTTCATTAGCCATACGCAAATCCAATGTATACATTTTTCACCTCACAATAATTATGTACATATTCTAATGTAGGACAACCAAAAGGACATACACACATTTTTTGCGTGCAATGGAAAGCAATGTTGTTTCTTCAAGTTTGAGTGCCCCTTCTATTTCCAATAGATTATTTTGGATTTCTACTCTAGTCATATGGCCTTAATTGATTATTCTTGGGAAACTAGGAGGTATACTTTATTCTTTTCCTTGGTTTCGTTCCTTTGTTGATCAATTTTTCCCTCTTGATCCCCCATTTGGGTCCTTTCATGAATTACTTGGGAATTGTTAGGAAACCTTGTGCTAGACCTACTTGATGTACACACACACACACACACACATCAACAACATGGATCGAAGTTGTTACAACAATATACTCATTATGAGCTCAATATATAACTTATAGTAATTAAACTTGAGTTGGAAAATAACACTCCATCTCACAGCCAATTGGGATAAACCCAATTGAGGGTGAACACATAAAATCATTAAGGCTAAATGCAATTTATTAGATTTTCCTAGTTAGTTGGAATGGATGTGATGAATGGAACAATAATTTATTTTCAATAAGCTTTGAAATGCATACAAACTAAATAAATAATTAACAATTAACAAGTGACCTCTTTCCCTCACTAGTGGAATTAAATAGATATTACCCTTACAAGGGAGAGATAATCCTTGGGGAAGGGATTTTAATAAATATTACACTTATAGGGGAGAGAGAATCCTTGGGAAAGGATTTTAATAGCTATTACCCTTATAGGAAAGAGATAATCCTTGGAAAAGGTAGGTGGTTGGGAAGTACTTTCCCAAGTCAAAGTAATGTCATTGTCATAGTTGATCATTTTTATGTATATTGACAAGTTTCCCTAAGTACATTGGGAAAAACTAATGTGATTCCATCATGTTATGTATGTTCTTATTTAAGAAATGTATGATAAGAAAGAAAGGAAATAATGACATGCACTTTGAAAGGTCAAATAAGAAAATATCATGGGCATGGCATATGGTGTCATGGTTGGATAAAATCCTTGAACTAAGATCGAATTCATTAAGCACAAGGGTCATTCTCAAGAGTATTCCTTTGGGATTGTGAGGGTATTGAGAGGCATCAATCACTAAAGAAATGATTTCCCATGAGGTGTTCAACTTCATCGAAGCCTTGTTCCACCTAGCTTTGTTAGAGGGTTTCTAAGTACTTATTAGTGTGCATTGGTTAGGAGGTGATGATCGATGCTATCAAAGTTGATATTTTTTCTAAGATGAAAGGCTCTAAATATGGTCCCTAAATGGCTTGACGCCTTAGATAATATATTGTGTATAACACTTTCTAGTTTAAAATATGAGAAATCAATAAAATGAGGTAACTATGTGTCGAAGCTAATTGAATAGAGTCTTGCCAAAATGTTTGAAGTTAGAAAGCACTTCTTTAAACAATGACCATCATCCCTAGTCTATCATAATCGATGTTCCAGTTATATTATAATGGTACATTAAGGAGTTTTGCAATGATTTAACTTGGGTACTATTTGCCTCATATGTTACAATTGGTGACTTGCACATGTAAGCCTCTTATCTTCCTTATTTTGGAACTTTGTGCATTTTTGGAGAACCTACTCATTTGGTTTTCTTCGACGACGTGGGTTGGTTCTTCTCCCTTTCTCTGCTTGTCTAACTTTTCTTTCTAACTTCTTCTTCACAATTTGCATATGTTTGTTCCTTTGCCTTGTTCCAAAAAGGCATCATTGAATTTACCATTTGAGCTTATTTCCCACACAAGTGGTAAAATAATCTACAAGCAAGGATCCTTGAGGGGGAGTTTGTAAAATAAAATCGTTTACCTGTTCAACGTCTGTTCACTTCCTTTCTTTGTTGTTTGGTTTAACAATTTTCCTCTTGGGTGTGGTTATTCTACCTGCACGTGGTTGTGACTCAATAGGGGTGAATGTCAGTGTGGGAAAACAAGATGTGTGCGGTGACATTGTTCAATTCCATCATACACAATAGATATACCATGAGTAACAACATGCTACAACATAACTATGAGTAACAACATGGGAGAACTAAACACATGGCGAGATAATTGATAAACAAATGGACCAATAGAAAGAAAACACAATCCTTATTTAATTTATTATTTATAATGTGGAATGGAAAGGTTTTGGGTGATACGGATTGCCCGAACCCCAAGATACTCCAGCATCATTTAATAATTAGAAAAAACTAAAAAGTGTAAAGTATTTGATCAAAAATATACTTAGAAGTTTACAATCGTTTAGTAAAATGAATATCATATTTAGATATAATATAAATATGCAAAGGTTCATGATTGAAAATCCATAATTATATTTATAAATTTTATTCTATTAATATAAATAATTATGGGATTGTTTTAACTTATTAATACACGATAGTGTGTAGTTACATCTTGTATATTGTACCTTGACATAGATTATAGTTAAGTCATAAATTAAATTGTGATGTGGTTCCCATAATAATTTCTCACCCTTCTCACCCTTAACAATTGCCTTCCTAATGACATTTCCAATTGCCTATTCGAAGGTAGGATAGAATTCTTACCATTACTACGCCATAATACTTTTACTCACATTTGAGATCAATTCATGAATGGAGGAAGAGATGTTGGATAATCAGAACTTGAATCTTAAATAACTTGTTAACATTTTGGTATGTAAGATCCTTGTCACTTAGCATCGCCAAAGATGTAGATTAGGGTAGTCTTTAAGGAGCAAGTCATATTAAAGAGTTAATAATTGGATTTAGTTTATATTCTCAATTTAAGATCTAACAATTGGACTTGGTTTTAGAGCATTTAAGTGGGTTTAATGGTTAAGAACATGTGTTATGTCTTTGGAGGTCACAGGTTCAAAACCGACAGGGGTAGGATTGCTCATTGGCTTGTTGTGACAAGGCTCGAAGGGTAGGCGACTCCTAAGATAAAAGCTCACCTCGGTAGATTTCAAGATATCTCGATCCTTGCTAAATCACAAGTTATCAATATATCTGACTTAGAAACTAATGGATATACTCTTGATCTTTGCTAAATCACAAGTTATTAATATATCTGACTTAGAAACTAATGGATATACTCTTGGTTTATTCTCAATCTAAGAACTTAAGAAGGTTTATAAGATTGTTTTGAATGCTTCGAGGTCATATATAAATCCTTCGAAACTTGTGTAAAGACCTCATATTGATGTTGTAATTAATTCAGTTGAAAACGTGACAATTAGTTAAGTGACTAGCCAAATGGAAAAATGTGAATGTGCGTGCCTAGCAACTTGCCTTACAACCTAAAATAAAAAGAGGAATCCTAATTGGCAAGAGCTATCCATTGAGCTGCAGAGCATTTATTGGGGCTGCAGCAAGCCTGCAGACCATTGGATCTCGAGCAGCTCGAGATCCAACGGTCTGCAGGCCTGCTGCAGCCCCATTAAATGCTTTATAGCTCAATGCATAGCTCTTGCCATCCTAATTTTGGATAAGGGTCCATGACTAGTTAATGTTTGGTTCCCTTTATAACCACGCTTAAATCTACCTCGCTCTCCACAATGTATATAATTTAATGATAATGGTTTCGGATATATTAACATTATTATAATAAGATCCTTTTGGGTATGAAAAGTTTTGAGTGAAAAAGGATACTTTTGACTATGATGTTGTATTTAGGTGTCGGTGGGTATTAAATATTTTAATTCCTCGAGACAAATTTTGACTATGATGTTGTATTTAGGTGTCGGTGGGGTATTGAATATTTTAATGCCTCGAGACAAATTTTCAAGTGGCTTCAGAATATATAATGAACAAGTTAGTTTTTGGTAGAAGAAAAAGAGAGAAATTTGGCACGCTTTGGGAGGCCATTGAACTACGCCACTCTCTACTCGCTAACCAAGATGAAGGCAAATTTATATTCTAAACTATGATATCTGGCGCATTTTAAATCATAGTTGTCAATAAGTCTACAAGTAACATGATTTATTTTATTAAGTGCAAAGTAGGTGATAAAAAATAGTTTAATTATATATTAAATTTAATAAAAAGACAATAAAAATGAGTATTCTATTTTAGAATAGAGAGGGTTTTAAAAAGTAATGGCTTAGTTTGGAAGTTTTAAAATATGAAGATAAGATTTTAAAGTAGATTAAATAGTTAAAAAAAAAAGTTAGTTTTAAGTGGATATGAGTGACTATTGCCATTATCATTATAAGAAGGATATTTAAGTTTTTTTTTTAATATTTTTAATTTTTTTTTGTTGTTATTATATGATGGTGGTGGTAGTTATTAATATTTATTTGAAATTAATTTTGATTTTTTAAAAATAAATAATATCTTTATATTTAAAAAAATAAAAAAAACCTAAATTAAAATATTATTTTTTATATATATTCTAAATATAATATTTCATTTTTTTACTAAATTTTAATATTTAATGAAATGATAAAAATATCTAATACTTTTCATTTATAAAAAAAATCTAATAATCTTCACTTATAAAAAAATCATATTACTTTTTGGACAAACTTTAATTAAGGTTTATTGGATGTAGCTTGGCTGGTTGGAACGAATGATTGTTACCTTCCCACTTAGATTCAATTCTTGTAAGTGACATAATACTAATACACTTATTTAATCAAAATTAAATTATATATTTTATTTAGTTAAAAAAAAAATACTAATAAATTAAATATTATATTTTAAATCTCAATTGGTAAATATTCACAATTAAAAACTAATCATTATTTATATAAATTATTTTTTAGTATAAATTATGATTTTTTTATTTATAAAAAACACATTTTCCTATTCTTAATAATAACTTCTTGTCAAAATCTCACTAGCTCATTCTGTTAAGGAGTGGGTATTGTTAGCAAGACGACCCGAGTTCAAACCCCTTAGGGGTGAGCAAGTTGGGAGGAGACATAAAAAAATCCAACCATGTTAAGGGTTGGTGTGGCCTTGGCTGGGTGCGACCCCTCAGTGATTTTGATGACTTAGATGCCCTTGGATTGTGGTCTCTCAACCAATGGTGGAAATGCATTGGCTCCGAGTGACATGTATTTCGTAACAATTTTTTTTTTCTTTATTAGACATGATAGTTTATTTTTTAAATACATTGACCAAACTCTCATTTTTTTAATAATAATTCCTTCATTTTAATAATAACTTTTCGTTTTTTTTTTCAAAAGAAAAAATACCAGACCTTGTTATTCAAATGAGAATAAAAGGACATCATATACAAGCAGCCCGTACAGGCTTTCAATCTAGTGTGTGACACAACATTTGGGAATCCCTCTAAGCACTATAGGGTCCTCAAAACGAACCATGCTGTCGTGAACAAGAGCAATAACATAGAGCCCACAAGAGGTATACTCTCATCAAAAATCCAAAATACAACTCATAATTGAGCTGGACTCTGAGACAGAAAGTTTGACTACCAAGCTTACAAATTCTGAGCATAACAAGAAGGCTGAAAGTCTCTTCAATGTTAGCTCAGATCCAGCCCATCATATGAAAACAGAATCCGTGCCAAAAAAATAAAGGGACTGAGTCCCGACACTAAGCTTAATAAAGCTGAAAGTTCCCATGATCAATGATCATTTCACCCAAAAATTCAGTGAAGTTCCCACAACCTGGATCTAGCACTAGAGCCTTCTTTGAGAGACTGTTAGCCTACTGATTATGCTCACGATAAATATGCTTGAGAGTCAAAGGAGAGAAATTTAGCATAAGGGACCTTATGTCCTCACACGAATGTCTCAAGCTAGGAGAGTCCAAAGAAGCTGTCCTGTTTGCCCAATTTATAATGACTAGGGAGTCACCGTAGATAGTGTGAAGAGGGATCCCCAAATGCTTTGACACTGCTAGAAGAGCCCAGAGTGCCAGGAGTTCAGCTCTGGTATTTGTGCTTTTGCCACAACCAAGAGAGAAGCCAATAGTATGAGAGTCACTCAAGTGCAGGACAAAGCCCACTCCCTTAAGGTTCCTAGCAGGCGCCCCATCAAAGAAGCCACAAGGAAAAATAAGTTGTGGGCTGGAGCCAATGCATCTGATCTTTTTTCTTTTTTTTTTGGAACAGGGAAAAGATGTAAGAGCGCTTCAATTTGTTGAATGGTGTGAAAAATAGATAACTGTTTATTTTCGAATATGCAACAGTTCCTCAATTTCCAAATACTCCAGAAAAATAAAAGGGGCAGATAACTGATGGAAGAGAGAGCAGATAAGCTCTTGTACCAGTGTTTAAGAAAGGATCTAACTGAACAATTGCTTAAGGGAGGTAAGCCATATTGCTCACGGAAAGCTGAGTAGACTCTTTTTGAAAAAATACAATCAATGAACAAATGTTGAACAATGTCTTCATTTATCCTGCAGAGAATACATAAACAAGGACCTTGCCTACCACCTCTTTGTAGATTGTCCCAGGTCAACACACGATTCATAACCACTAACCATATAAAGCATCTAATCTTTGCAGGAATGTTGAATGACCAAAGAAGGTCCAGCACCTTGAATAGATCAGAGGAGGGCTATTAGAAATGGTGCACAATGAGATCATACCCCAAAGCAATAGTAGTATCCCCAGTATGCCTTTTATATGTCCATAATAATGAGTCTTTCTGATTAGAGAGTTTGATTCTGCCAAAATCGAGCTCGAAAATAAAATTATTCCACAGGAGTCTCCATTCCACTCCCATATTGAGATCCTCCGCAGTGAGCCAATATCTTTTTGCTCCCAGGGAGCAGTTTTGAGCTTGAGCCAACGTTAAGATGCCGTAGTCCTCCAGATAATCACGAAGATCCCGAGGGAGGATATATAGGGAGTCAGTGCCCACTATCGAATCCGAGCCTACATGGATGTCTTCACCGTTTCCAACTTGCCAAGAAAGTCCATTGCCAAACTAGGATAAAGTATGAATAAAACCTTTCCAAATCACTGAAACACCACTTACAACAAATGCTTTTTTGCGGATCCAAGACACCACATAGTGCTTTTTGATGTATTTCGCAGATAGTACACTGAACCAAATCCCACTCCTGCTAAGGGCAAACCAGAGACACTTTAAATGTAAGGAAAGGCTAAACTAGCCCAAATGTTTAATGCCCTAGCCACCAAGAGAGGTAGGTTTTGAAAGAGACCGCCAGTCCATTAAATGATACTTCTTGTTATCAGGAGTGGAGCCCCATAAGAAAGAAAAGATCAAAATTCCGAGCTTGTCGAGGACTGACTGAGGAATGGGAACCAGAGCCATCCAAAATACCAGCAGACTAGTAAGGACTGCTTTGATTAGGACGAGTCTTCCCCCTATGGATAGCAGTCATAGGGTCCAGTGCTGGATTCTCTTTTCAAATTTTTTTATTAGCCAGTGTCAATCCTTTACCAAGTATCCAAGGGGCTTTATAAAATAACCAAGATATTTAAAACCCAAGGAAATGTGCTCAAAATTTAAGGATAGAGTGCGAGAGATCCGGTTGAATATCCCCTCTTCCACATTGTTGAACAAAAAAAATGATTTATCCAGGTTAATACACATGCCTAAAGCTGCACAAAAAGTATCGAAAATGACTTTGAAGGCGACCCATTCCTCAAAGGTGCCCAAACCAAAAAGAATCACATCATTAACAAAAAGCAGGTGGGTGAGAGAGAGCTGGGAAGAGATGCTGATGCCCATGATATTTCCATTGTTTCGGGCATCCTTTATTAGGAGGATGAGCCCCTCTATAACAAGGATAAATAGCAGGGGAGACAAAGGGTAGCCCTGCCTAATGCCTCTTGAGGCAAGGAAAAAGCTAGAAGGTGAGCCATTAATGAACAAAGCAAAATTTGCAGAAGATAAACAACCCATAATCCAGTTTACACCCACTAGGGGGACTCTGATTTGTACAAGGATAAGACAGAGATAGGACCAATTCACCCTGTCAAAGGATTTAGATAGATCCAACTTGAGAATTAAGGCACACTTGTTCTTAGTCTTGACAGTATGCAGAACCTCTTGAGTAATGGCTATAGGATCTGTAATTTGTCTATTTTTCAAGAACCCAAATTGTTGGGGAGAGATATACTTGTTCAGATAAGGTTTTAGCCACAAAGAAACAACTTTGGAGATCAGTTTGTAAACAAGATTGCAGGGGGAGATAGGTCTGAAGTCTGCAAAGGTAAGGGGATTATCTTTCTTAGGGATGAGAGCAATGAAGGTAGAGTTCAATGATGGTAAAAATTTGCCTTGCAATCTGGAAGATTCAACCACATTTAAAAGTTCACTCCCCAAAAGGTGAAAAAAAGGCCAAAAAAAATTCCACTGGCCAACCATCTGGACCAGGAGATTTATCCTTCTTGAATGATTTTAAAGCCATTTCTACTTCCTCCAGATAAATCTAGCGAGTGAAGCTCTCCAAGTCCTCTCGTTGAAGAAAGGAGGGGAATAAACAAATAACATTCAGCTGGGCCTCTATGTTTATATAACTTTACCTTTATTAGACCTTTATTAGAGACTGCACTTCAATTTTTTATTAAGCACATTCCTTAGTGGATTGTTCAAGCTCAACCTCCCATCCTTTAGTTAAAGTAATAGAAGATATGTAATTCTTTAATTAAAGCAATCAAATTAAGAAGGAGAATGAAAATGTTGTTGTTTTTTAAAGAGTGTTTTTTTGGGTCCGTTAATGAATTTTAGTTTTGTTATATTGATTCACGGAGTTTTAAAGTTTAATTAATTTATATGGATTTTACTTCGATTTTAATAAATTTTAGTTTTGTTGGTTTACTTTTGGTTGACTTAAGTTTAGATCTTTTGTTTGTCAGCAAAATTCAAGATATCGGCTTGACAAAGGAGCACTTTGTCGGTAACACTTGCGACGGAGATGAGGTCTTATCTGAGATATCTTATGGAGATTGCCAAAACCAAATTTATGCAGTTATGTCGAAGATTTCCTTCTTACAACAATACCAAGCCATTCGACTGAAACCAGGAATTAAACCTTTGTTCTCATACATTCATTCACAAAGATAACCTATTGATCCGTCAACATATATATCCGAATATAACATAAATATTTAACACATTTAACTCATTAAAGGTGTGACTCATATATAAGTTCATTCACAATAAATTCTGTGTGACACATTCAAAGAGGCTCATTTACATCAAATATCCATTTGACACAAACACGAACGTAAAGCACACAGAGACAAGATATAACGTGGAAAGCCATCCGAGAAAAACCACAAAGGCGCTCTTCATCTGGCATGAGAATTGGTTTGGCACCTTTGGTTTGCGCACTCAGCTTGCAGACTCGTCTTTTGATATTCTTTACAATTCATACATTCTTCTCTTGTCTCATGCTCTCTGGTTTTTCTCTCTCTCTCTCTGAATGGTTGATCCGCACACAGCTTGGATCAATCCTCTCATTGCCTCCGACTGATCAAGCCACACACAAATTGGGTTGGTTCTTTTATAAGATTTTTTTCTTTTACACTTCTTGGTTCAATCGTCGAATAACTCTCAACTGTCAGTCGACAAGATGTATTTATATTTTAATTCATTCAATTACATCTAAAAATAGGCACTATTGGCCCAAAATACAATCATGCTTTATTACTAAAAGCAAGCTTTTAGTCTAACTAACTCTTTTACCAAAATAAGTCAAACTCTGCCTTCCAACTTACTTTATTCCACTTCTGTCGTGACTCCTTTTGTCGCAGTTTTTTCCATTTTGCAATTGAAATCTTTATCTTTCTGATCATTATTATGATTCTTTCTTCTCGTATTTTCCTAGGGCCAACATGCCCCCAACACTCACCTGTGGTTCGTATTGAGCCACATCAGTATGAAACCTTTGTTATTGCGACCTTGCTTTGAAAGTCCTGAAATATTTTCACAACTTGTTTGGTTTCCTGTCGCACTTCATCCTGCATTGTCTTCAAATTTTCCACAAGTTCAGAACTGATGTGTTTCAAAGTTGGCAGTCCCATCGACCCTAAGGATTGTCGTACCTTCTCATGCAGAGGTTGAATAATACCTGTGACCTTCTCTGCTTCTACCTACAACTCTGTGACCCGATCGGTTCTTTTTTGCTGATGGGTTCTTCATATCGACAATCTTGGGAATTTTCTCTATCATCAAAAACTTCTTTACTTCGTTCTTCATTTTATTAAATTATTCCTCCATAGTATGTATTTTCTCTATAACATTCTCTAATTCTTTGTTGTCGATCAAGGATTCCCATGACTGAGAAACATGCTCTACCGCTCTGGCACAAAGTGCCTATTCTTCTTCAATCTTTGTCATAGCCTCACTTGTTGCTTTTCTTCGTTATTTCAGTACCTATGGAGGTGTATTGAGTTTCAATTTTTAGTCCAACTCTATGACTTGCTTGTAGATTTTCTCAGCTACTTCACTAAGTCGAAAAACCTTATGTTCTAAGAACATTTCTGCTGTGATGCCTTCATCCACAAAATTTCTACAAGTGAGTGTAACAACAACATCCAGTCGATGCTCCTCCTCTTGCGTTGTTTTTTCCTGCTATTATGTGCTATGGACTATTTTATTCAACATCTTAATGGTTTTGTGCACTGACTTGACCTGATTAAGTAACACACACTATTCGGTCTTCATATTTCCCATAACAACATTCTGAATAGTATGTAATTCGTACATTGGTAGTGCTGAAAAATCCATAGTGACATGACCAAGGTCCTTGACCATGGTAATTAGCTCTATCACTCCCAAGTGAATTGCTTCACTTTGTACTTCAATTTTTAGTGGTGGAGTCATTGATGATGCCTCAATAGGTTCCTCTTCATATGGGCCATCTCAGTCCAACAACATAGTTGAGTATGGTGTTTGGTCGACCGCCACTCTGATTTCTTTTACTATAGTATAAAGTGTTTGCAGTAAATCGATAATGCTGATTACTAGTTCAGTGTGTCTTTTGTACATTTTCTTGCAGATTTCATTAACTACCTCCTCCATCTTATCAGAAATTAGATTCTAATCATCATCGGTAAGACCTATGGCACCAGATAAGAATTCAACCTTCCTCTTTTTGTGAATTTTTGTAGACTTCTCTGAACGCTTTCTCTTATTTCCTAGCTTTAGATATGTTGGGGACACGCTGGATTCATCTTGATTGTGAGGGGAAGAGATTCTTGAGGTTTCTTCTACTAGTGGATCTCCCCCTTGTTTTCCATTCTTATTCGTCGATGGGTCATCCTATCGTGACTCCACTTCGGTAGATAGTTGATCATCTGTGACAGGAACTTTCCACTATGCAGGCCAGTCTTGAATAATTGCATCAATTTCAACAGTAGATAACAGAAATTGCATGGCCAAACATTGCTTCTGCGGGTCTTGTCGTGACTCCAAAAAGATGTGAGGGGTCTCGACCAAATTTTTTATAATATTTCGAAACCTTTTGACGGTTTCCTTGGTGATTCTCTCCTGCTTCCTAATAAAATGTCTAATTACTTCTCCTTGTAAGAAGAACTCAATGTTATTATCTTTCTACCATTGGGGGTTTTCTTTGTCGAACCAAATATTCTGGTATCGAGCTCCTCGTCATGGGACTGAAACATATACCCATTGGTAGTTTGGAATTTCTGCCCATGCGAAAAAATAAATCAAAATTAATAACCAATAATAGTGAAAGGGGTTACACTTTTCCTATACGTCTTCAACATCTTCTAACAACTCATTTAGTAGATAGGTCAACCAGTTGAGCTGGACACCCACTGCACACTGATTTTTCGCAACAATTGTTTCGATGATACATTGGTTCGGTCAGATTTTCTGAGCAGCTTGGTGGATAGAACCTTAGCTACAAATTGAATGACTGTATCATTTATGGAGGCGACAGAAAATCCTATTTTATCCCTCGTCAACTCATACCTGTCCTTCATTATGTTTTTTAAAGCTGTATCTCGGTCTTTCCCTACGAATAATTGTGCTAGGTCAACTCTTGTAAGAAGGAGTCCTGTGATCGACACTATCATCTTAACATCCACTAAAATATTTATGTCAAGCCATAGACAACCACCATGGAAACATACCAGTAGCTGCTTTACACATGCATTAACTTCTAATGTGTGACCTAAATGCGGCATGTGCATCAACGAAAACATATATGATCCCAATCCTCTCACCCATTCCATTGGAACTACATGGATAGGGAAATTCTCAGTTTCATGGACAATAATCATGTATCTGTCCTTTGCAAGATCCAGGAACTTTTAAAGGTTGTGGTAAGAAAATCCCATTTTTTACAGATTGGGGATGATATTTTCTGTTACTTGAAATCCTTTAGGTATTGCTCGTGAGACCAACAAATATGTGGTATTTTTACCAATTCTAGCCTTAGGTGCATCTACTGGCCTCAGCAGGACATAATACGTCAACATGGATGCATATCCTGTTGCTTTGTCATTCAGTGGAGGTGTTTTTGCTCACGATTTTTGACTAGTAGAACATTTCCTCTTTGATGTACTGGGTGGGTCTAGTGGTAAAACAATTGGAGTAATCATTGGGGATTGTGAAAGGGATTTTGTAACTCTTGGCGACTATGAAATCACTTATGCAGTGTCTTCCATAATTGGCATAAGTGATGGAATCTCAAGACCTGATTCTTGGACATTGCTCGTAATGGAGACGAAAATGACCGTACTCTGTGAAAATAGCTTCACCTCTTACAATTGTAAACAAAAAATTCAACGTGATTTATCGGATGTAATGAGATGCCAAACTTTGGTGCAGAGATGATATACGTTTACTCTGTCATTAAGTCGTTAGAACGAACTTTCAATAAATGGAAAGATGGTGACGATTTGCGTCTCATGGAGAAATATTTCTAATCATTAAGGAAACAACCAATCAAACCATCACTTCTCCTGTCAGTTCAATGATAGTTATTGTGCATTAATGGAGGAAGTGACAAAAAATATGCCACTAAAATCTCCTGTGTCCTCACATTAACTGCTAGCTAACTGTCACTTGCGACCAAATTTCATTGCATGACATAAATTATTTTCTTGTGACAGGCATAGAGCATGCGACAACAGTTCTTTTCTTTCTACAGACAGAGAATCTATGATAACTCTTCTTTTTTGGTGCCAGACATACAGTCTACGACACTTTTCTTTTTCTCCGACATACAGAAAGTATGCGACACTTTTTCTTCTTCTACAACAAACATAAAATATGCGACACTTTTTCTTCTTCTACGACAGAAAGAAAGTATGCGACACTTTTTGTTCTTCTGCGATAGACAGAAAGTATGCGACCAAACACTCATAAACTTAAAACAAAAACACTCATAATTTTTGCAGAAATAACACTCATATATTTGCGACTTTTTGTCTTTTTCCTTATTTTTAAACTATTTTTGAACCCTTAGCTGACCAAATGGAGGCTATCTTGATAAGGCTTGACCCGACTTCCATTCAAAAATCACTTGAAAGGTGTACCATCTAACTTCTACAATTGTATTGCTCCTCCTTAAGTGATCTGAATGAAAATATATGGTCCCAAACATTGTGTTCTAAGCTTTCCAGGATGCTTAAAAAACTTACTGTCATACATGAGAACAAGATCTCTAATCTAAAACTACTTGTTCTTAATGTGCCAGTCATGCCAAGCTTTCTATCATTCCTTCTTGACATTCTGATGATAACCTGCGACAAAGAGATCTTCCTCTAATTGGACTAGTTGCAACAATCTTTCTTCAACAAAACCAACATTATTCATTTTAGTAATCACAACTATCCTTATTCTGGGTACAATATATTGCATCGACATGACAACCTCTTTTCCATAAACTTGTCCTAATGGAGTTTGGCCTGTCAACTTTTTATAGGTTGTGCGATAAGCCCATAGTACCACATGTATTTTATGAACCCAATAATCTCTTTGAACATTATAGATATTTGTCAATGCGTTCTCCAGGATCTTATTGAATGCCTCGACAACACCATTTACTTGTGGCTGAGACGGTGCCATATTCTGGTGTTGAATATGGAATTCTTTAGTTAATTTGTCAATCAATTGATTCACAAAGTGTGTGACTTGATCACTTATCAAGATCTTCAGGCATCCAAATCAGGTCATTGCATTGTCAAATAAAAATATGGAAGGGGTCGCAACAATACAATTATTTACTAGCATTGCTTCATCCCATCTAGTCAAGCAATCCATTGTAGTGATAATGTATCGTGCACTTGTTCACTTTTTTGGTGGATTAATTGGTCCAACAAAATCAACAACCCATTTTCCAAATTCGTGTAAATTTATCTGAGGTACTAGCATCATTTCATCTCATTGCGATGAATTTCCAATTCTTTGGCAGGTATCGCACCTGCGACAATAATCTCAAGCATCTGCATGCAAAGTGGCCACCACAATCCTACTTGTAATATCTTCCGCACTGTTGCTTTTTTTGCATAATTGCCTCCAGCAACACCAACATGCACTTCATTTATTATCATTGGTCGCTCATGTTTCAATAAACAACGACGCAGAATTTCATCTGGTCCCATTTTGTATGATTGTCCAATGATCAGTTGGAAATATGCATCTCTTACAACTAATTGTTTCTTCTGCACTATAGTGAATCTGGATGGTGGATATCCCATACTCAATAATTGTATAATATCTCTATAATGATCATAAAAAATATTAACCACAAATAATTATGTATCAGTAAGACTATCATCTAGATTACCAATTTCATCTCCACTTTATGGCCACAACAGATGGTTTGGTCCTGAATTCAGTCAACCCGGTTTAACAATGATCTCAAAGTCAAATTCCTGGAAGAAGAGAATCCATCAAGGAATATCCCCCCAAAACTTGCTTATTAACCATATTTCAACACATAATGGTCTGCGTACATCTTGAAATGTCCTCCCAACAAATAGTGTCTAAAATTTTGAAGCGCGTATACCATAGCTAAGATTTCTCTTTTGGTCATGGTATAGTTCTTCTCTGGTGTTGATAATTTTCACCTAGAAAATGCAATAGGACGATCAATAGACCCATTTCCTGGTTGCGCAAGTACAACACCGAGTGCGATAGACGACACATTGAAATGTGCATGCAAATATTTCTTCTAGTCTGGAAAAATTAGTATGGGTGCTGTAACCATTTTATTCTTCAGGACATCCAGACTCTCCTGGAATTGTTCACTCCACTGAAACTTAACATCCGTATTCAATAATTTTTCCATAGGGGTAGTCACCTCTGTGCATCCTCTGATAAATATCCAGTAGTACATTGTATGTACCAAAGTTGTTCTTAACTTCTTTATGGTCGAGGATGGTGGTAGGTCGACAATGATCGCAATTTAGCAGGATTGACCAATATACCACCGCGACAAACCACATGACCTAGTATAATTCCAAACGGGGCACAAAAGATGCATTTCTTTAAGTTAAGGGAAATTTGGTACTGTCGACATCGTTCCAACATCATTATAAGGATTTCGACATGAAATTTTATGAGCCCAAATATCGTCCAGTCATCAAAATAGACTTCAAGAAACTTGTGAATAAAATCTTTGAAAGAAGGGATCACTATCCTAGAAAACATAGAAGAAGAATTCTTGAGTCCAAAAGGCATTACCGTATATTGGAAACATCCCCACTCTATCACAAAGGTTGTCCTGTGTCGATATTCCTTCGCAATTATGATATGAGGGTAACTAAATAATCGATCAGTAAATGAATAGACTTTTTATCCCCTGACACTCTCCAATACTTCATATGTAAACAATGTTGGAAATGGGTCGTGCATGCATGCATCATTCAACTTTCTCAGGTCGACACAAATACACACTCCACCTACAGTTTTCTTATCTTGTGTTACCATTAGACTGCTCCAATCAGATTCTTCAACAGGTTCTATAATTCCCGCACCTAGAATTCGATCTATCTCCGTCTTAACTATTTCTTTGTACATGTGATTGAGTCGATATAGTTGTTTCTTAAAAGGTTTTGCATTGGGCTTCAATGGAATATTCATTTCTCCAATATCTCTGACGATTCCATTCATTTCAGAAAACTTAATGGGGAACGGATATTGAACTCATGTAGTAGGTCTTTAATATTTCCAATAGATTCATCATCCCAATAATACCGAATATTGGAAAACTTTGGATTCTCTAGAAAGCCAATGTTTACTTTCTTTATCTTCAACATATTCATAAACTTGTCACTTGAGACAAATGATCCTTCCACTGCGCGAGTACCATCATACTCAGGAATATTTATGTCACGGGGATCATCATCATCAGGTTCTCTTGTTACATTATAGCACTCCATCTAGTGCTGGAGTGTCGCACTGTTCTGAAAAAAATTGTCATCGACAAAGGAATATATTCAAATATCTTAGTCTTGATTACCTGTAGAGCATCATCAATTGAAGGATTATCATCAACAAATTCAAACCTATGAGTGAAAATGGAAGCTAATTCTTTCAGTTATATTTTTCCTCATTGCAATTCAAACGATGTATAGTAGTTCCCTAGTATCATATCTAATGTGTGTACAAACTGATGGACCCATTCCTGTTGCAGACATGCCTCCCATGCCACATGAAAATATTCAATATGCTCAACAGGACTAGTCAGTCTTGTGTATTTCTGAGCAGTGTATATCACCTTCTCTCCAAATCAGACTTCCATCAATATCTGGTATTGGGGCCATTCCAAGATAGAATGTTTATGCATGAACCACCATCTAGAAGGTGCAGTCTTCAATGCAAAGTCCAAAGCTGAAAGTCACTGAGGTTTTGTTACTTTCTCTTCAAATTCTATAAAAAAATATTCCAGGTTAGGAAAACCATCATAGGTAGGTAGATCACATACCTCGATACCTACCTGTCGCACATATTTTGTAATTCTGGCGCCTTGTCGCATTAATATTTCGTGGAGTCGGTTCTTCCAATTTTCTAAAGCTTCTCTTGAATACGATGTGCAAGAACTAACGCTTCACCAACTGATTTTTCCATTGGTTGTCAGATTCACATAATCATCCATTGCAGAAGTAATATTATAGATATGGTCTAAGTATCCATCTTTTCCTTCATTATTTACCAGCTTGAGATACCTCTGTGCTTCTAGAGGATCAAGTGATGCGACCACCCTTAACTCTTCATCTTCAAACATTAGTATCCCCTTATTGAAATTAATAATAGTTTGGTTACCAATGGCCCAATCAATCCCCAAAAGCGAAGGATACATATTTGTATCGTCAACAATGTCGATTACCTCAAAAACTGCATAAGTGGGAAGTCCTTCTATCGCAACAGGAATTTGAGTCAGTCAAACGATAGGTAAAACCTTCGACTGATTTGCTAATATTAACTAGACAGGAGACCATGCTAGTCTCGAATTTGCCATACTTTTCCAGGTTAGTCTTGTAAGAACGTTAACATCAAATCCCAGGTCTAAACGAATATAATCCATACCGTACTATCCTATCTGGGCAGTCATCCTGAGTTCTCAACTAGTTTTCAATATTTTCCCAATGTGGTTAACCCTCCTTTCAGGTCCAACGTATTCTTGAGGTTCTTCTATTAAGGCTAACAATTCTGCTAAAACATCTCTATATTTTATTAATGCTAGACAATTCTTAAAGAATTCCTTCAATTTACTAACCTTTGTTGTTGGTTTCTTTTGAAATAGTTGTTCGAATCTTTGAGGCATGTCCAATATTGGTCCTTCACTTTGCACAACAACAAAACTTGATGCTTTATTTTCGTCAACGAACTCATGTCAAGCTTCTAAGAATATATCCTTTTCTTTTTTGACATTAAATGGTACTTTCTTTTGTGCGGTCGATCACACCCTTGGTTTTCCACATGGTGCTTCTTGATCTACTCCAATTGCAGCACCTCCTCTTGTTACCATGACAATATTCTATTCCCGTGGCTCAACAAAAATGTTTTGGATGTTCATATTAGCATTCTACAAGGGGTTTTGGTTTCCCATATTTCTAGCCTACCACTTTGCAATCAACTGAGGAATTCCTCAATAGTATGATCCAGTTCTTTACAATACGAATAGGTTGATGTATTATTTGTGCACTCCGGAAAATATTCCAAGCTGTCCACAATTATAACATATAACTTCACCTCTTTCGCGACCAAATCCTCATCCTCATCCTTGTCCACTGAAAAATTCCACCCCCCATGGGTTGAGGGTATTGTTCCTGTGGGTATCAAGACTGAGCGTATTGATTCTGTGGATATTGAGCCTGAGCTCACCCAACTTGCATCTGTTCATCATTTTTCATTAGGTATGTGTCGACCGTTTTTTCCTACAATAGTTGATATGATCTGCAATATTTCTCATCATGTCCTATGGATTGAAATAATTTAGAATATAAAATAGATGGCGCACTTACTATCTTTTGTAAGTATAGGCATTCCCCCGACTGATTTCCTTGAGTCTGACATATTTTACACCATGAAATTCCTTGAGAATTAATCAGATTCAGCGTGCTTGATGTAACACAATTCATATACGCGGGGCAATAATATTTATGGTGGCTCTCAATTCTACATCAGGTACACTAGAGCTCTTCTTGTATTTCCTTCCCTTTCTTGATATCATGTAGCTGCAATGCAATACTAGAGAGTTGTGACTGTATTTGCATCATACCTGCACCAGTTTCTTAGACCAATGAGGCTTACAACTTCATGTTGAGATCAAGAGCCTAGCTCTATGATACAATCTTTTGTTGCATTAATGGGATACGTTTATGTGGTAGCGTCGCCGTAATGAACCATTCTTTATGATGTACATACAACATTTGAAAGCTTACTTTATCCATCAAGGTTTTGAATATTTGGTCAAACTCCCTAATAGACTCTGTATGTAGCTGTTTAATCTCTTTCAGATCTATAATGCACTGCAACTCAGATTTCAATTTCTTAAACTCATATATCAATCTTGTCCGGATATGATCCAATGTCTTCTAAGGGATTCCTGCAAGAACTACATAGAATTTCATGTACCAGTCGAGCACACAATCTCTGAGGGTTGTGCTCATCTGGGATTTATTTATGGCCTCATCTTGGAAATATCACATGATCCATATGGATTCACATAGAAATAAATGTTTCTCAGGGTATTCTAACCCATTTCCTTTAAATGCTCGTAGCTTTATATCATTCCCAGCCATTCTGCTTATTCTTGGTATTTCTGAATTCAAAATTCCATTAGTCATGAGTTCCCTGATTGCTATTCCCACTGTTACTATTATTTTGATTAGAAAAAACACTGGAAATGTGTTTTTAGAACATACCTCAAGTGATGTACATGGGGTCGCGGGTATTCCCCAATGTTGATCTAGATCTGGTGCTCCTTCTTCTTCGGATTCTTTAGATATAAGCTTATACTTCTCTTCTTCATCATAAGATCCTCCGTCGAGGTGCGACTCCAATTCCTAGTCCTCTCTTCCGGTCGCACTACAACTTCCTCTTCTTGTCGCAGTCCTTATTTTCTTTCCCAACTAAATATTCTTCCATTCCTTAGGCATCCACCTTATAGCTCAGTCTCAGTATTACCAGAAAACATCTCAGTTTATCCCCATCTATTCTTCTCGCAATCTTTCTTGCAACATATCCCAGATATCTACGCACAAATATTTACTTGTTAGACTGCATTCTCAGGATCCCTTTCTCACACACTAACATCTTGATCCACAGTTTCAAATATTTTAGATATCGACCTCACTGTCCTTGGGAAAAATTATCTTTGTGCTTCACTGTATGGATTTATCGTGTCGAATGCAGTTTCTGTGATATATACTCCCAAAATACTATCGACCCAAAACTCAACATCCCTAGATATAGGGTTGCTCACTCTTTTCAGCCGTTGGATCAACTGAGAACTCCACTATGTTGGTTCTCTTTCTTGGATTTTTTTCTTCGGGTTACTAACTTCAATAACCACTCATGCAATATGATGGGAAATTTGCTAAATAAAACCTCATGAATGTTTGTGTAAAGGAATCATTCAAACCATTAATTATGGTTCAGTGACGATCCTTCAGTTTCCTCCTGTGCAAACTCTAGTGCTTTATAATTTACCCAATCTTGAATTTTTGGTTTCGTCAAGTGCCAAAAGATATCCCCATAAAAAATGATTCAAAGTCCTAACAACAACCATTTGTTTGCTTACTTTCAGTCGACCTAGGTCCAAATCCTTTGTTCGTCAACAAAACCCAATATATCGTCCTGATAGAGGAGAGCTCCATCGACAACACCTACGACGTAGATGAAGTCTCACTTGAGATATCTTATGGGGACTACCAGAACCAGGTTTCTACAGTTATGTCGGGGATTTCCTTCTTACAGTAATACCAAGTCATTCAACCAAATCCGAGAATTAAACCTCTATTCTCATACATTCATTCACAAAGATAGGCTATAGAGCCATCGACATATATAACAGGATATAACATAAAGCATTAACAAATATTTAACTCATTGAAGGTGAGACACATATATAAGTTCATTCACAATAAAGTATGTGCGACACATTCAGAGAGGCTCATTTACATCAAATATGCATTCGACACAAACAAGAACATTAAAGCAAATACATGCAATATATAACGTCGAAAACCATCCAGGAAAAACCACAAGGGTGCTATTCATCTGGCATGATAATTAGTTTTCCACCTTTGGTCCGCGCACTCAGCTTGCAGACTCTTATTTAGATATTCTTTACAATTCGTAAATTCTTCTCTTATTTCATGCTCTTTGGTTTTGGTATCTCTCTCTCTCTCTCTTTCTTTGAATGGTCGATCCACACACAACATGGATCGATCCTCTCCTTGCCTTTGACTGATCAACCCACACACAACTTGGCTTGCTGCTTTTATAATATTTTCTGCTTTTACACTCCTTGATTCAACCATTGACTAATTGTCAACTATCAGTCAAGAGGATGTATTTCTATTTTAATACTTTCAGTTACATCTAAAAATAGGCACTATCAGCCCAAAATACAATCATGCTTTATTACTAAAAGAAATATTTTACTCTAACTATTTTCCCAAAATAAGTCGAACTCTGCCTTCCGACTTGCTTTAATACACTTCTGTCGCGGCTCCTTCCGTCCCATCTTCTTCTGTCCTTTTTTTTTGTTGGCAAAGTGGTGGAACCCCCTTTACTAGATGGGTTTCCATTGGCTAATAAACCATGAACCAGGGGTGTCTAAGCCATCAAAATAACTCGGGGATCACACCCAGCCAGGACCGCACCAACCCTTAACATGGTTGGATTTTTGGTATCCGACGGGATTAGAATCGACGACCTTTCAACTTAGGGGGGTGTCTTAACCATACCCCACCAACAACTGTTCCACATCACGCGGATACTTCTGTCTTACGACCATAATATTCATCTTTTCGATCATTATTTTGATTCTTTCTTCTCATCTTTTCCTAGGGATAACAAGTTTTGTTATAGTGATTCTCATTTTAGCATGGAGTTTTAAAATTTAATCAATTTATATAGACTTTATTTTGATTTAAATTTGAGTTAAGGTTATATTTCATGTACAAAATATAGAAGAAGATTAAACTTCAAGGAATTTGATTTTTTTTTCTAATTTACCATCAAGTTTTAATTTTTATTGAAATTATAATTTTGAATCTATAAGACTCTTTTTTGTAAGTAAAAATGGATGCAACACCCTATTATACCCAAATCTTGTCACCACCATGTGATAAGACCTTTGAATTACATGTTTTCCCTTAATCCCAACATTTAGAGTGGAAACCCCATGTTGTTTGTCAATCTTACATAAAAATACTCAGCATCGCGCTTTCCCTGTTAACCATGAGTGGTACCTTGCTCGCACCGCCTGTATCCTATTTTCCATAAATGGTGCCACCTCCTGTGGCCTTTTGTCCATAAGCGTTTCTTATCTAAACTGCTCTGTCATAAGAGGAGAAAAGTGGTACCCTGGGTAAAATGGGAAAAAGAGAAGTTTCTCGAGGCTTCTAGATCATGAGCCTCGTGTCCTCCCTTATCCCTATCATTGTGGGTCAGTTGAGCTCGAGATCCCCCATCATAGGATCTTAGAGGCCACCTCATCCACAAATCTCTCAACCATCCCTATCCATTGAGTCTTATAAATACAAGCTCATGTATATGGTTGAGGGGGATAACTATAGAGGCATTGTTATGTTGTTGGATTGACCACTTGGCCCAAGCCATTGGAGAGCATAGAGAACAAAGTTGGAGCTTATGGGGATGAGATGTTGGTTTCATGGAGATGCATGTCGACACTAAGGATTAATTGGTTGTAAAATTCTCCATACATCTTAATGCAAAGTTGATTTCCATCCCACATTACTGTTGTTTTGATTTTGCATGTACATGTTGTTAGATTCCTTAGTCACTAACATGGATAAGTAGATGATGTTCTGGTAGCTTTGATGTGTTTGCATGTTTTATCTGGTTGCAGGTGCACAGGTTCACTATCAAAGCAGCATTCCAGGTATCTACGACATCCAGGGAGGGTCTTCATCCTTTGTCGAGTCACCAGATTTGTAAGTAGGAATATTTTCACCTTATGCGGATAGAAGTTGTTCCTCTGGTCTGAATGGTTCAGATACAGAAAAAATGAGTGAACGACAGGGATTACGACTGATAAATTTAGAGTAAAAAGCGATTTTAAATAGCATGTCAAACCCAAAAATATGTATAAAAGTCATGCAAATAGTGAAAAATCAAATCATTTTACTATTTACCCATAGTAGAGAGCATTTGAAGCACATGTTTGTGAGTCGATTGTAGGATAGAAGAACCATAGCAGTAAAGTTTTTGGAGTTTGTTTATGACTTTTTCGTACTACCATAAAACGGAAAAAGTCGATGAGCATTTGTTACGACACTTCGGTCACACTCTTGAAACCTAGTATAAAAGGTCCGAGTCCATTTTCGATTCTTTCCAGGCTCGTAAAAACTAACATTGTGTAAAGAAACTTCATGGAGTCTTCTTTTAACTCTTTTCAGGCTCCTTAAATACAAAAAGATCGCCGAGTCCATTTCTGATTCTTTCCAGACTCATAAAATTAACATTGTGTAAAGAAACCTCATGGAGTCCTCTTTAAACTCTTTTTAGGCTCCCTAAATACGAAAATATTGTCGAGCGATCTTGTCTTCTTCACGCTCGTTAACGTATTTGAAGAGTCATCTCTCTGACGGTAGGTTATCTCTTTTTTGGTTCGGATGGACTATTTACGAAAAAGGAACACTCCAGCCAATCATGACTGGAAGAGTTCTCTAAGGTATGATTTTACACTTTTTCGGGCCTTAGGGACTAAATCATACGAAAAAGGACCCTTTGGAGTCTTCTTCCAAAATCGTTCAGACTCTCTAAACATGAACGATACCAAGTTTTCTTTCATTGGACTTGTTAAATTAAACATTGAGAGATCCATTTTTGGGAACGAACACCTCCTCTCTCAGGTTCGTAAAACATATGAGTTTGAACTTGTCTTCATACGAGCTATACCGAGTGTTTGTTACCCTCCTTGAACTCGTAAAACCGAAAAGAGGCACTGATTGATCATGATGCGGGAAACGGGAAGGAAATCATTTTGCAAATAAATGGCAGTAGTTTTTCGTTACCTTTGAACATGGCACTTGTCTGCATATCATTTCAACGAATTGGGTATTCAGCTGATCTCCGTGATGATCCAATTTCATGAGTCATGTCACTCCTTTGAGTCTTTCAAAAGAATGCATTGTCCACTGTCGTATCATGAGTCTGTCCTGTTTAGTCATGCTGCCAAGTCTTGTGTCGTGCCGCCCGATGTTCAAAGGGAAGTTGAAGAAGTTTACCTCTGCAGTCAAAACAGTCTCTGTGTCAGTACTTTAGAGTCAATCTTATGGTTACTACATTCACATCATTCCAGAACTATGTTCTGAGTTTCATGTCATCGATGTGGGACTCATCATGGCCCTCCTTCGATGAGACTATTCCCGTCAACATCAGCTCATCATCCAGAAAATAGTCTTAGAAACAAAAAACTTAGTACCTTGAGGTCTGTATGCCTTAATGACATATTCTCTCACTCAACATAGGTTCACATCATTGAAATTTGATCTATAGAATCGACCGGGTTTTCGACATCAGGACATCTATTCGCACTCAATAGATTGTACTAGGGTACCTTGGGAATCATTGACATCAATGGTGATCTCCCTCGCACTTGTTAATGGTTCACATCATTGACCGGTAATCAAGTGGTTTCTACCATGTTCGACTTCAGATCATTGTAATCACATGGATAGAATCGTACTTTGTGGAAGACGAGACAAATACCCTTGGTATTTGTTTAGCGCTCATTGCTTTCCCCAGGTTGCGATGGAGTTTTGTATATATAGCATGGATCCACATTTGTATGGTCATGGCTATGCTCAAATTTGCGTTTGTATGACATAGATCTACATTGTATGTCTGGTAGCTATGTCCAAGTTTGAGTCCTCTATCACATGGATCTACACTGTATTCTAGTAGCCATGCTTGTTTATTCCTCCCATGGATCTGCCTTGTATTGGTCTGTAGCCATGAGTTGGTTACTTGCATCTATGAGTCAAATGTATTGATGTACTACAGATTCCTACTGGATGACATGCTTTGATTGAGTTGACATTTTCACATCGAAGTGACAACTTGTTCTCTCAAAGCTCTCGTTTATCGTATCCCTCTAAGACTCATGCTTTGGGAGGCATTCTGTTATACCCAAATCCTGTCACCACCATGTGATAAGACCTTTGACTTACATGTTTTCCCTTAATCCCAGCATTTAGAGTGGAAACCCCATGTTGTTTGTCAATCTTACATAAAAATACTCAGAACCGCACCTTCCCTGTTAACTATGAGCGGTACTTTGCTCGCACCTCCTGTATCCTGTTTTCCATAAGCGGTGCCACCGCCTGTGGCCTTTTGTCCATAAGAGGATAAAAGAGGTACCTTGGGTAAAATGGGAAAAAGAGAAGTTTCTCGAGGATTCTAGATCATAAGCCTCGTGTCCTCCCTTATCCCTATCATTGTGGGTCAGTTGAGCTCGAGATCCCCCATCATAGGATATTAGAGGCCACCTCATCCACAAATCTCTAAACCATCCCTATCCATTGAGTCTTATAAATACAAGCTCATGTCTATGGTTGAGGGGGAGAACTATAGAGGTATTGTTATGCTGTTGGATTGACCACTTGGCCCAAGCCATTGGAGAGCATATAGAGCAAAGTTGGAGCTTATGGGGATGAGGTGTTGGTTTCATGGAGATGCATGTCGACACTAAGGCTTAATTGGTTGTAAAATTCTCCATACATCTTAATGCAAAGCTGATTTCTGTCCCACATTACTGTTGTTTTGATTTCGCATGTACATGTTGTTAGATGCCTTAGTCACTAACATGGATAAGTAGATGACGTTCTGGTAGCTTTGATGTGTTTGCATGTTTGATCTGGTTGCAGGTGCACAGGTTCACTATCGAAGCAACATTCCAGGTGTCTACGACATCCAGGGAGGGTATTCATCCTTTTTCGTTCACTCATTTGTTCTGGATCTGAACCATTCAGACCAGAGGAACAACTTCTGTCCGCAGAAGGTTTGAATATTCATGGTTACACACCCTTGAATACCCCTAATGCAACTAGATTTTTCACTATTGACACATAATCTATGTGTCAATACATAATAATGATTCTTATAGGATTTCAAGAAAAAAATATTGATTTCCCCTTTAATTCCTCTAAATGGCCAGAAAGGAAACTTAGTCACATGTTTAGAATGATGCCTAAATCATAATTATACAAAATTAATCTACAAATAATTTTTCAAATTAAATACTCCATAAATGCATAAAGGTTAAATATATATCCTTTAACCCTGTACTCACACGGTTTAAAAGTTTTACAATCCGAATTTGTTGCACTTAGAGAAGTTAGGTATATTTTACAATTCAATATGGATGGGATGTGTAACTTAACATAATGGTGACATGGCATAGGTAGGAAAAAAAAAAATATATGGGTGGTAGGTATCAAGAGGGAATTATATTTGATCTTAAAGGAATACATGAAAATAGATATGAATGGGGTTTCTAAGAGAAAACTAGTAGCCAATCTAAGGAATTGGTTGTCTATCAAGGATTGAGGATACTTGATATAAGAATAAAAAGAATCCTCTTCATCACAGGGGATTTCTCTATCATCATTAGACATATGTATCATTCTTATATCCTAAAGGGTTGTGTTTTAGTAAGGCATATCCATAGAATTCAAAGTAAATGAATAAGTTCAACTCCATGGTATATGTTCATGTATTGAGAGACTAAAATTGCCATGCTATATTTGGAAAATAGAGCCACTTATTTGAGTGAGAAAATCATGACAATAAAAGAGGAGATTCTATCTATATTTCCAATCATAATCCCTGGTAACATTGAATAACAAAAGGTTTGATAAGTGGAAAACCTCATTTAATAGGAATAGATGGGAAATAAAATCCCAAATATTGCAAGAACCGTTGAAAAATTCATTCATGGCGGTGGTGGATTAATCTCATTTTGACCCCGAAATGATTATTAGAATTGGAGGTGGGATATTTTGGGACTTGGACTTGGTAATATTTCAAATGGGTTGTTGAGTTGAGCATATGAAGGAATTGGGCCTGCTCTATCTTCATCTTAATGTCTATTTAGATAGGGCCTATTTGGATTCCTTTGTTTGGAGGAACATGGAAGTAGTGGACAAAATCTTGCATGGGGTACAAGTTTTATTTCAAGCCAGACTTGGGAATACTCTTGGAATTTTGGATTTTCTCAAAGTGGACCAACATGCCTTTATTTTTATTCCATAACAACATTAGGAAGAGTTGGAACACAATGAACCATAATCACCCTTAATTTTTTTTCTTTCCATGTGGAGTTTTGTACTTGCATAAAGCCTTGAGGAACAAGAGAGAATTCTTGCATATTATTAGGTATCCATTTCCCACCTATAAAATAGTGTCTCTAGTATGAATGAAGCTCAAAATATTGGCTATGTAGAGTTATTGGAGATGGTGATACAACATAAAAGTAAAATTGAGAAGCTTTAAGTTGATAGAACTATGTTATATCAACTAGTTCTTGTCCTTTCCAAAAGATCTTCAACTTTGGTTTGCAACCCGATGATGTCAATTAAGTTTTCTACATATTTGGAAAAAGAAGGAAAAACAATCAAACAAGTCCCTAGTGACCTAGAAATAAAAAATGCGGAAGATGAGCTTGTAAAAAGATTATATGTATGTATATGTCAACTAGGTCTAGCCTGAGTGGTTGTGGGATGGAGTGTTATCCTCCCCATATAGGTTCTATTATTGTAAGAGACATGTTGAGCTCATAATAATATATTGATGTAATTTATTTTATCCCTGTTGTTGACTTGTCATTGTGCGCTAAAGAATCTAGGGTTTATCTTGGATACCATCCTTGAAATGAGGAGAAGTGCTTGAGAGTTTTTCCTAGGGATAATTTACTTGGAATATATACACATGTATACACATATATATACAAGCTCGGTGGGTTAGATTGAGTGGTTGAGAGTTTTATTTGTAAGCCGAGGGTCTCGGGATAAAATCCCCAGGTGGCTATACAAGGGCCTCACTCGATGTCCCCACTAGGTCAGGCCCCGCAATCCATGATGACAGTTTACCTTGGGTACCATCCTCAAAATGAGGGGAAGTATCCGAGGGATTCCTGAGACTTGTTCCATATATATATATATATATATGTATGTATGTATGTATGTATGTATGTATGTATGCATGCATTCATGTATGTATGTATGTATGTATGCATGCATCCATACTAATAAACAATACTTAATGAAGTGACACATGGCCTAAGGGACATGAACAATGAATATATATATATATTATATCGTCATAGAGGAATTGGAATTGTAATATTTATTACAATCCTATATAGGTTTTTATTTGTTATTATTTATTACAATCCTTGAGATCGATTACTATCCCCCCTACACCTACCACCCAGGGGTTTTTTTTTGAATATCCATCAAAGAAAAAAATGTATCTTTGTTGTAGCTTCCTCCATTCAATGAATTCTTCTTTTTCTAGACAGATTTTCCATGAGTAGGATTTTGGATTTCCAAAGAAGAGCTTCCTTTTTCTGTTGTCGTTATGATATAAATATGCCATCCATTGATTCTCCTACAATCCAATGCTTCCATGAAGTTCCCTTTGATGCCTATGTTCTTAATATTTAAAAAAATAGTGCTTTTGGATTTAACTATTTTTATTCTTGGGTCAAATATATATTGTTTGGAAATTGAATGATTGCAAGCTAGCCATACCTTCCAACAAATATATTTTGGCAGTTCTGAGAAACCTTTTTTAATAATTGGTTTGTTTGCTAAATATCCAATGCAACAAGACTTATTGCTTGAGAACAGTTCCTTCTAGCAGAAGGGATATTGAATTTTGTTCTAGATGTCGACAAAGGACCATTCCCATACTAATTTGGTGTAAGGGAAGTAAAAAATAATTGCTTATGGTTTTTGATGTTGGCCTTACAAGGCATGCATCGGGAAGGTCATAAAATTCCATGTTTGCATAAATTATTTAATGCGAGTAACTTCTCATGCACCATTGTTAAACAGAAGGAATTGATCTTAGTACTCTTATTTCCATTCCAGAAACTCTTCCACATTTTAGAACATTGAGGTAGAGGGAGTATCAAAATATTGGCTTGATATCCTAACTTGACTGGGTAACTGGAGCAACCCCAACCTCGATCATATGAAGAGAGATCCTCCATGGGGGCACATCCGTGGAGCGAGGAAAGAAGAAGATGATCCAAGTGGAGCAAATAAGTCAAGGGAGTGAAAGTACAAACATCCCATCGATTGTTATCCCATTTAGAGATGTCAGACAGGGTCATCAGACCTTGCGATTCCATCCAGATACAAAGTGGTTTAAGGCCCCCCTCTAAGTCCATTTGATTGTTCCCCATTATATTTTCTTCCCATATTTGGATGTCCTTGCCATTCATTGGAATCCACATGAGCCTGGGGTTGAATTATTGGACCCATTGATTTGATTAGTCGCAATATATTTGATTCCCCGACCTTTGGAATTATGTCATTAATACAACAATTCCTTGCTTTATTGAAATATTTGTTATAGATTTCTTGCTTTCACCAATCCTGTAACCCAATTTTATGTCACCAAATTAGCTAGGTGCCCAAGGAAAGATTCATGATTGTTATGTCCCTTATTCATAGTTCACCTTTGTCTTTAGGATATTTCACTAGATTATAGTTGATCGAATGAAATTTATTCGCATTTATTCCCCCTCATTCCATTGGAAATTCCAAATGTGCATGGTTGTTTGAAGCATTATTCATTTCAATGCTAGAATGGATGAAGATTGGTATATGGGTAGATCTAAGAGGATATTCTTAATAAGGATAATCCATCTAGCCACGTTGATCCAACAAGATCACCATTGAATAAATTTGTTTTTATTGGGTGATGGGTTGTTATACCTAGGGTTCAACTTGCATCCCCAACCAAAAACCCTACATGCACTAACATTTTCAATACCTTGCAAGTATAGTAAGGTCTCACCCAAGAAACACATAAGAAATTACACGTATACCTTACTAACAAATGCACAAGAGAGGATGGGTTCTTTCTCATCAACACTCTATCCATTAATAACTAGAAAATTGGATTAGTAACAGAATAGCATTCCTCTTATATACTATTGCACACTCAACATTCATCCATTCATCAATAAACTTTACAAGGAAGATATGAGGCAAAAACTATGTTATATTCATCTTCAAAAATATGTACACATCATGGCTAGTGATCTTGTTTAACATTTTAATACAATAAACATACTCTCAAAGTAAAAAATTGCATCACAAAAATACATCATAGCTTGATTGATTGATATGAAACATAATCAAGTGACTACACCAAAAACCCCCAACTCAACCCTTTATAAAGTATGCCTTTACATAGGTTGAGGATCCAAAATTGCAAACTATTGATCGTGTACAATCTCTAACTAAAGTTATGCAAGATCCAATTGAAGTTGGCGCACAACTTCTTCCAACTATCCAAAACTTGGGCACCAATATGTCCCCAACACTATGATGTGGCTCCTCTTGAGCCACACAACTCATGGTTCTAATGTTTCCACCAAGGGAAGGCTTATGCATAGGCTATTGAGAAACTCTTGGAAGTTGGTTTAGATGGGCTCAAACTCACTGGTGATGTTAATGAGCTGTCTAGTAAATGACTCCACATTTTCCTTCTTTCTTTTCTATTCTTTTGGTTTCACTATTTTTACAAGGGGAGGAACACAATTTCCTTGGTGTAGAGCTTCGACATGATATCAAAATGTTTGTGTGCTTGTTCTTGCGATTCAAAAATAATATTTGAGACTATATGTTGATATTATCTGCTCGTTGTGATCTTCTTGATCAGGGTAGTAATTTCTATCATGGCCTCTTTCTTCACAAATTGAGACAACTATAAGAGGCTCTACTTCTTTAGGTTTACCTCTACATTGCAGTCTCTTATTTTTTGGTCCACCTATTGTATCTCAAGCACATCCTATAGGTTCTTCTAGATGTTAAAAATGTACTCAACGACCCCTCCCAAGGTTGCAACTCCCAACTTGATCTGGTTGAGAGCTTGCACTGCTTCACCAATATTCCTTGCAATCTCTTGTTCCTCCGGGGATGGATTCAACTTGATATGCACCCATATTTCTATTGATTCCAGCTGAAGCGCAATAACAATTTCTTTTATTTGGGTGAATTTTTGAACATGCAGTATCTAGATTTAATTCAAAGGGATTACAATTGGCAGCACAACAAACACCTTATTCACCTTTGCTTCTAGTTGGTCTCTTTCGCGTACCACATCTCTATGCATCTGCTTGAGCCCAACATAGGAGTGACCCAACTATGCATGTCATTCACCCAACTTGGTAAATATCTATGTCACTTAATACTACAAGTACTCTATCGGGACCATATGCAGGCTCAGTTTGTTATATGATAAATATTGGTTGTTTGAGGTCATAGGGAGACGAGTCACGGTGATGGAAAAAATGGTTAAGCTTCAAATTCCTATGAAAGGACTCCTCTACCTATTTAAATCCTGTGCTCGAATGGTACCATATTATTTTGAAGTTCGCACCATTGTTGTTCCCGATGATATATGTAATACCATACTCATCTCTTGGATTTTCTCCTTTCTATCCTTCTAGGGAATTCACATGACCTCTAGGTTCTACCGCAACTACTAGATGATTCCAGGGATCATCGCAGTGTTGGCCTCTCCCTGCTTCCTGTGTGAGTAATATATTCTTTGGTCTCTTGTCTTGAAACCTATGTCTTCTCTAATGATTTCTCCTCTTCTTATTCAACCTTAATGTTGAAATTTGCAAAACAATTGTGCCTTACTGAAGCATGCGACTTTGTTCTAGGATATCCTGCTAGTGGTATGTGTTTCTTGGCTTCTTCCTCCTAATCCAGGTCTTGTTCTGGTAGTGGGGAAGGGGATTTATGATGCCTCTTATTTGGGTCTTATTTGACATATTTTCTGTCTATGGCGAACGACAGAGAATTAGCCCACATAAGGCACTTAACACAACCCCTAATGTGTTTGTTGTAGCTAATTCTCGCAGGTTATGGTCCTTATACCATCTAAGTTTTCTCTAACAAAATGAAAGAACTAATTAACATATAGAGAACTTTAATTAAATTCTAATGAAAACTACCTAACCTATTTTACAACTACTAAATTAAAACTTGCTATTTAGATCTAATCTACATCTTGATCTCTTAAGGAGAGTCTCCTTTTTTAGGTGTCAAGAAGTTTTATAAAATACTGCTTAAAGGTGAAAAGATAACTAACTATAACATAACCAACCTATTTAACAACTGCTAATTTACAATTAGAAAAAATAAACCATAAACTGAAAATTAATCTAATCTAATGGGTCCTATCTTGGCCAAGAGAAAGCTAGTAATTATGTCAACATTCTATGATGACACATATAACAAAAATTTAAATTATATAACCTTGAGAAAAATCATTAAAGTCAATATCGAAAATAACTTTCATTTCAGGAATTATATTTATCATTAAAGAGCAATAGACATAAATTATTTATCATTATGAAACATAAGATATCATAGAATAATTAACTCCTAACACTTCAATATTTGGAATTAAAAACCATTAATTACTTAATTGAATATTTGTAGAAACACAAATGAATCAATATATAGAATATTATACAATCACATTTAATTAAAAAAATTAACTAAACTTGACTCGTACAATATTACATCAAATATGAAAATGAGTTTGTGCTTCGAGCAGTTCATTAATAATTCAAAGAATTATAACAAAGTATAGCTACAAGTGATAATAAATTAAGAATACCATAAGGAGAATATATATAAATATTTCAAAAATTGGGTTCAAAATTATACCAATCTTTGAAGAAGTGCTTAACATTATTACATAGACAAAATCTCAAAAGAACCTTTCAGAACAATTGATTTCTTGACTCCTAATGCAAACAAACTTCTATTTCATACTTGAATCCCTTTCTCAAGTCATCCTGATGACTTATATAACAAAACAAATCAAATGTTTCCATAATCTATGGATCTATCTTCTAAAAATAGACTATTCAATTTTTAATAGCTGTCAAATAATAATAAAAAACAATTTCATAATCGTTTTGTTAATTGGATAATGAAGTACTACGAATAGCTAATCCATCAAAAGAAGGCACTTGGCATCTATATCATCATAAGGGGTAACTGATTTAACATCTGGTAGCAAAATTCTCATAAGTCCAACACCATCAAAACCAAAATGTATCCATAATAGAAACCTGCAATAACCATTTAACAACATATTAAATTTTTATTTAAAACCATATTCAATAAACAAATCAACAACAAACCAATTTTAAGCATGCCTACAGAATCTTTGATTCTATAGGTATGCTAATTAAATTACTTTTTACCTGTTAAAGATCAAAAGCAGGTTAACTGTAACTGAAACAAAACAAGTTTTAAGTCGTGATCTACAATTTGACAGCTTGTTGTGCTTCAGATAATCTTTCCTGAAGCTTCATAATTTTTACCTTTTGTTGTTATCCCCATTTGAGTAATCATTCATTGGCTACAACTAAGGATATTTTTCTGGCTTATACTTATCCTTCTTCAAATTCAGCTCTTGCCATCTGTTCACCCATAATAACAATTCACCCTTGAGGGTTTTAATTTTTTCTTTCACGCTCAATGCATTTGAATGAGAATTCTTCACCTCTGTTTCTAATTGCGACACTTTGTACTTAAGAACCTGCTTAAGATTTGGACGAATATTTTTTCCACTTTGTGAGGGTGAGGAATCATAGGTGAACAATGGCTTTGTCTCAGATCTACCTGGATATAATCCATCACTAAATTCCTTTGGAGAATTAGTCACAAGTTAATTTTCCTCATAAATCTAGTCATTACATTCGCTATCATAGGAAATTTCATGATTTGGAAAAATATCGTCATCATCGCTGACAACTTCTACTAATGGAGGTTCTCTTTGTTGTTCTATTTTTGCAGGGGTTAAAACCATGGCCATACTGCTAGTAAAACGACGAGCACTTACAAATACATACACTCCCTATTTGTGTAGCTACTTTACCAATTCGAACAGGCTGCGAGTGACTGATAGAGATTCCGACCATTGGATTGGGATTACCCTCTATCAAATTATCTCCTACATCCTTAGATAGGGTAGGTTGACTGTCATTTATTTCTATAGGGAAGGAATTAGGATTAAATGTAGAAGTTTCACTAATAGAAGGTTTTCTTCTCTTTTGTCGAGACTTCGAGATAGATAGAGGCCAAAATTCAGTCTGACCGAAGCCATTTTCAACTAAGAACTGGTCCCAACTCTACGTTATGCTTGTTAAAACTTCTGAAGAATTCACCCCACCCAATTTTATCAATTAACTGCGTAGCCTCTAGTTCAATGTCTAATAATTCGCTCCCAACTGGCTCAAATCTACACAGGGGATCCATTTCATCAAATTTCAACTGGTAAATAAGGTAATGGTAATTATCAACGATAATGGGAAAAATGAACCAGGTAAAGTCAGTCCTCTATAAAACCCCAAATTTGATAACCTGGGCAACAAAAACAATACCAATTCCATTCCAGGGTTTGATAAGCAAGGCAAATGATGATGCAGAGAACGCAAATATGATTTTGCACATGCATTATAAATAGAGATGACATTTTAAATCTCGTTGATAGAATGAAATGGGACAGTTATAATTTCGTTGTACTATGACCAACATGTGTCAAATGATAAAATGATTCGTGGTTTGATTCAAGCTAGGGTAGAAAAAAAATGTCATATTGATAGTTTCGATTTGCATATATGCCTTTATAGTTAGGTTAAGATTTGAATAGAGGTTTGAATAATCATTTTAGGCATAGTTTTACTAGATTAATGTTTTAGATATATAATGAATTATCATTGTTAACCCAAATATTACATAAAATAAAATGAATTTAATCATTTATAGTTTGGCTAGTCTAAAAATCAAGCTATAAAATATCTAGTATAATTCGTGAGGAGATAATGTAAAAAGATGAAAAATTATAGAAGCAAATTTGAACTAGTTGTAAGATGAGATTAATAGGTTGTTGATTTAATAAGATAATAACTGAAACTGAATCATCATCAAATAATATATAATCAAGAGTTAATATATGCAAAGATGAATTGATTATATGGTAAGGAGATTTAACCTCTTCTAAATAGATTATCAATAATACCTCAATGGTCATGAAATTAAAATACTTGCTATGATTTCTACTTGAGAAATTGACATTTTTCAAACTGAGAGTACCTTCAGAATCATAGATTTTGAAGGAACTCTTTAATAACGTTCTCAAGAATTCGCTAAAGAAAGAAATTGATATCAATTTTTATTAACTAGAAACAAATAAAAAGTGAGAAGGTTGTTGGCTGCCAACAAATGACGACATACCTGGGTGAAACAATTATATCTATTAATTTTTCTATAAACAACAAAGTATGATACAGTATAATATTTTACTCTGAGAAATCAGATAACCTCAATATGATATAAACCTGTATTTAATGATTTTCATATTTACAAATACCTTCAGCATCTTCCTTCATGCCGTTTAATAAATATTTTTGTTTGTAGATGAGCTAAGTAAGATTTCCCCACCAAAAATAGGTGCTCAAAAATAAATATAATACAAACCATCAGTATAAAGATATAACTATTACTTCTCTGAAAAATATCTGAAATTCGTTCCACATATTGAAATCATTTATTTATTTTCTCTTTTCTTTTTATTTTTTCTTTTATTTATAACTAAGTTATGCTTTATAAAATAAGGATTCACTGCCCTATCTTGGTAATAAAAAAGTGGTGTCACTGACCAACATCATTAGAGATGAATCAGTTGGCTCGTTACTTAGACCCCCTATCTCTTGGTCATAATACCAAGAGTCACTAGTGACAACCTGATAACTCAATTTAGGTAATGTCATACCAATGATATGTATTATTCTGAGCGGACTGACTCATTATTGAGACATTTCATTCTCAATTTTATAAAACAAAAATTTAAAATGGAACAGATCAAGACACTTTCCAGATTGAAAATGACTTTAAAGATGAATGATAATCCAGATTTATAAGGATTTTCCAAGTACAAGGTTTTGACGAGGTAACCCTGTTAGGATTATTAATCCTCCCTTCGTCAAATGTCTATTAGATTAATTATTTCCTAACTTAGGAACCTTAAATTAATTAATTGGGTCCACTAGTACAATTGGGTCCACTTGACCTAATGGGGCCACATGTACTAGTCACTGAAGTGTGGGGAACACTGATAGAGGTTAACTGCCACTTACTGCATGTGCATGCATCAGTTTGGGCACCTCCTAGACCAATCCCTAGATTTTAGGAGCCACTAGGAGTCTCGGCACTAACCTACTTCAGTTAGTTGGTGTTAGTACTCATTAGTCTTAGTTAGCCCCCAGTTACATTCAGTTAATATAGTGCTACCAATGCATGGTTGCATGGGGATGAGCACTTTTCCTACATACCAAACTCATTTGCACTGAGTCAACTAGTTGTCACTGGTTGTTGGAGTTATTGGTCATTAGGGAGTTGTCTATTTGGATTTCGATATTGATTGGGAGACCTTGAGTTAGAGATTTAGTTAGATACAGTCATATCCACTTGGAGGATTCGAATTCATATCCCATGCATTCGAATTCTACCTACATAAACTATTGTAACATTAAATATTATTATTGTGAATGATACTGTAAATTCCTGAGCAATACTTTTCCGATTCCTGTGTGGTTTGTTTTGTTCAGTTTGTATCTTCATTCTCCATCTATTTGCTATAACCATTGTTGGAAATATCTTCTTGAATATCTAAATGAAATTCAAATTCTAATATGGTATCAAAGCCTTCTCAGGAAGGTTTCATGCTTGTTTCTCCCCATCGAACATCAGAAGCAGTTGGGTTTCCATAGAAGTCCGCTATGAAAATTTGCTAGCTCTGGATTTATTCATAGCAACGGAGAGGGTGTAACAGACCCTGAAAACATGTTCATGCCAGGAAGAAAAGCGTGATTCTAATAGTTCATATGTTTTAGTGTGTTATTGTAGTGAAATTGACAGGTGCTATGTAGCTTGTGAGAAGGATTTGCAGTATTCTATCCGGAGCAATCATGAGTTCTCAAAATCCTAAACCATGGATCCTCACAACTTCCAATTACCTTGATTGGAGGATTGAAATGTAGCTGGAATTACACAAGCATGGCTACCACAGGATCATACATGGATGGGAGGCTGAACTTCATCAGCCGATAGAGCGGAACAAGTTCCTAAACCGTTGGGATGAAGCATTTGGGTACTTATGTACTTATATTTCCAAAGATCTCCTCTTCCATATAGAAGGATTGAGGACTCCCAGAGAAGCCTGGGATAATATTGATAGCTTGTTTAACAAACAATATGAGCTTCAGGGACACATTTTGGAGAATGAGTTGGTATATTTACATCCCAGTAGTTTCGAGACTATTGAGCAATTCTTCTCTAAATTCAAGTCTCTAGTGCTCCAATGCAGACAATGCAGAATAGAGCGGAAGGATGAGAAGAATGTCCTTTCCATAATCAGTAAACAAGGTCCTGAGTACTCTGTATATGTCTCTGTGTTTCATTCCAAGCAGGAAAGCTTTCCTGATTGGAAACTTCCTTCATTATATTCTTTTTTTGAATCCTTAATCAAGGAACAAGACAAATTGATTTGAATGGGAGTCATCTAGACCTCCAAAGATCAAGCCTTCTTGGTTACTGACTCTTCTAAAGTGCAAGAAAAGGGGAAATTAAAAAAGAAGGAGCCAAAGGCAGCTGATTCGGAGCCTAAACAAAACCAGCAAGCTTCTGAAGGGGCGTATGGCTCTAAGAAGAAGAAATTTGAAAATAAGTTATGTCCTTACTGTGAAAAGGGATACCATCTTGAAGATCAGTGTATGAGGAAGCAACTTGATGAGATGTACACTCTTCTCAAGCAACACAACATTGCTCCTCCAAGAGCAAGGAAGCCTGATGAAGACGCATTGATAGAAGATACCGAAAGGTGTCATGATTTGAAAGCAACTCTCTCTCCATCCTCAGCATACATTATAGATTCTGGAGCATCCAACCACATGGTTTCCTCCAAATAATCCTTCTCTACTCTTTCATTATAAATGGGGCCTAACATTCACATGGGAGATGATTCCTAGTTTCCAACAGAAGGAAGGGGCTCAGTCAGAGAAAAGCATGGTGAGTTTAAGAATGTATTATTTGTGCCCTCCCTTGCTGCTAACCTGTTATTTGTTTACTAGATGACTCATACAGGCTCTCCCAATAGGGTCACCTTCGATTCAGACTCAGTTGAGATCACAGAAAAAGCCAATGGAAAGCTTGTAGCAAAAGGTATTGCAAATCACTCTACCAAAGCTTATGATTTTTCAAATTTCTTACCTGTTTCTCCTCCTATAGATTTATTGTCTCATGCTAACATCTCCAAAAATATTTGGCATGAGAGATTTAGCCATATCAATTTCAAATATCTGAAGCAGCTCCACAATGATAACATGGTTGAAGGTTTTCCCTCCATCCAAACCTCCAATGAAGTATGTGTTGGGTGCTTGGTAGGTAAGCATCTAGAAAAAAAGTATGATGTTGGGAAGGCACATAGAGCTGTCTCCATAGTTGATTTGATACACAGTGATGTAGTTGGACCTATGCCCACAAACTCCATTAATAGTTGCAGGTATTTCCTAACCTTTATTGATGATTGTTCTAGGTACCACTCGATCTACTTCATGAAACAAAAATCAGAAGTTTTTGATATTTTTAAAAGTTTTAAACCTGAAGTTGAGAATAGTTCCAATAAGAAGTTCAAGTCAATAAGATCCGATGGAGGAGGAGAATATGTCAAAAGACATTTCCTTAATTTCTATGAATCAGAGGGGATTCAAATGGAACACTCAATTCCATACACACCACAACAAAATGGCATGTCTGAGAGGAAGAACAGATCACTGAAAGAGATGGCAACATGCCTTCTCCATGCCAAGCGTCTACCTCCTCTTTGGGCTGAAGCAGTAAATTGTGCTTCATATTTGAAGAATAGGGTGCCCCACAAGTCAGTGGTTGCGGTCACACCATTCGAAGAAATGCATGGGTATAAGCCCAATGTCTCACATATGAGAGTTTTTGGTTCCAAATCTTGGGCCAGAATACCACTTGACAAGAGGAAGGACTTCCAAGCCAAAAGTAGCGAATGCATTCTGCTGGAATATGTAGAAGATCTAAAAGCTTACAAACTGATGGAGGTTTCTACCAGAAGATGCTTCATTAAAATAAGTGTCCAGTTCGAAGAAGATCAGCTGTATGATACTCCTCCAATAACATAGGAAGGTATAACTATTTATCCACCTATTTTTTATGATGATGATGTGCTACAGGTTTCAGATTTAGATGAAGAAGATCACATACAACATGATCCTGTTATTGAGACTGAATCTAAAGAGATTCTAGATCCAGATCCAGTACCCACTCTTAATCAGAAGCCTAAACCCAAATAGGCTCAAAAGCTTCTTGATGTAGTTGGAAGTGGTGTTGGAGTTCCAGAAGACAAAAGAAGAACAAGGTCCCAATATCAAAATGAACATCCTGGACTATCCCTCACAGATCCACCCTCTACAGAATAGTGTAGTAAAGTTCCAAGTCGGTGCTACTTGGTGATGGTGAACGATCAGCTACATGGCCCACAGAAGTAGAGATTTGATCATTCCCTACCTTCACCATCCAGCAGAAACAAACAGAGTCATCAGTTCATAAGTACATTGAGAGGTCCACTGATGGACCATAATACTGCACAGAGCTGCAATTTTTTGCAGCATTGTTACTCAAGTTATTTTTCTGAGGAGGAAGCTTCTTTCTTCTAAAGATAGCTTGCAGATTGCTATTTTCCCACTTATTTTTGTGGGGGGCAGGGGTGTTTCCCATGAGGTTTTCCCCTATTTCCTCAGTTGTATTAAGCAACATTTTTTATTATCTTCTAGATTGTATTTGGGTGACCTATGGTCTTGTTACCAGGGCCCACAGTTGTCCAAGTTAAGATTTAGAGGGGGTGTTAGGGTTATTAATCCTCCCTTGGTCAAATGTATATTAGATTAATTATTTCCTAACTTAGGAACCTTAAATTAATTAATAGGGTCCACTAGTACAATTGGGTCCACTTTTCCTAATGGGGCGACATGTACCAGTCACTAAAGTGTGGGAAACACTTCTAGAGGTTAACTTCCACTTACTGCATGTGCATGCATCAATTTGGGCACCTCCTAGACCAATCCCTACATTTTAGGAGCCACTGGGAGTCCTGACTGTAAGTTTTAAACATGTGTAGAGAAGCAAAGCATACTGATTCTTTTAAGAAAAATAGACATCACAACACATTATTCACACATAAACACAAATATTTACCCTGGAAACCCTTAACTGGGAAAGCCAGAAAACCTCTGAGCCACACCTCCTATTTTCTCTTCATTACATTATGAATCCTCACAATACAAAATATAGGTATTCTACACCATCCAAATACCCTAATTCATTAAACTGGATTAGAAAACGACTCCAATCCATTAACCAGGATTAAGTTACATATTTTTAGACAATTTCTAAAAATAGCCACAAACAGCTATAAAAGCCATCAAATCTATAAATAGCCAAAAAATTTTGCTCACTGTGCTCGCATCGGAAACGAACTAACGACCATTTTCATGAAGGTATTTTGGGATCTTTGATCTGCGGTGCTGACATGCGCACCTCCCCTCCATATGAACAAGCAAAGAATATAGCATATACCCAACATTCTCCCACTTGTTGTTTCCTTTGCATAGGAATGAGTCATGTACTCATAAAGTCATAAGTTCAAGGCAACAATGCCCATAGATTCTCTACACCAAGAGAAATTCTCTGTACTAACAAACTTTGTTAATGAGTCTGCAACATTTTTCACGGTGTCAACCTTCTCTAGCAGCACCTTCTTGTCTTCAACCATATCTCTCACAAAGTGATATTACACATAAATATGCTTTGTATTAGCATGAAAAGCAAGGCTCTTTTCCAGGATGATTGCACTTTGGCTATCAAAATCTAACCTTACACCTTTTTGTACAAACCCAATACCTGAACACAATCTTTGAAACCACACAACTTCTTTGCTTGCATGAGTGGCTTCCATGTATTCAACTTCTATAGTTGAGAGTCCAACTACAACTTGTCTCTTGCTCATCCAACTGATAGCTCCTCCAAATAGGTTAAACACATTCCCACTTGTATATATTATGTGATCAAGGTCTCCAGCCTAGTTTGCATCAACAAATCCATGTACATTTATTACTTTGTCTAGTCCATGTCTTCCTTGGTAGCCGATTGCATAATCTGTGGTGCCACACAAATATATGAAGACCCTCCTTACAACTGTCCAATGCTCCTTTCCTGGTTTTGACATATATCTGCTCAAAAATCCCATTGCATGAGCAATGTCTAGTCTTGTACAGACCATTGCATACATCAAACTACCAATTGCAGTAGCATATGGAACCTGTGACATGTCTTCTTCTTCTTCCTATGTCTTGGGGCACTACGCTATAGATAAATTTACACCTACAGGAATAGGAACCTTGACCGAATTACTTTCCTGCATGTTAAATATATGTAGTACCGTCTCAACATATTTTCTTTGATTTAAACTGATCATTTTGTTTGCACAATCTCTTCTTATCTCCATTCTCAGAATGAAGTTTGCAGCACCAAGATATTTCATATCAAACTTGGAGGACAGTTGAAACTTGAGACTTCACCTCCTTTATAACATCTTTGTTTTTTCCAATCAGCAACATGTCATCAACATACAGAACTATGTTAATGAAGTGATCACCAACTTGTTTAGAATATACACAATGATCAGCTTTGCTTCTCACAAACCCCATTCCAAGTATGTATGTGTCAAAATTTTGGTACCACATCTTTGGATATTGCTTTAGACCATAAAGGGACTTCTTTAGTTTACAAACCAAATCATTATTTCCCTTTACTATGAACCCTTCTGGTTGTTTCATGTATATTTCTTCTTCTAGATCCCCATGTAAGATCATTGTCTTCACATCCATATGCTCTACTTCAAGATCAAAATCAACATCAATAGAAAGAAGAAATCTAATAGAAGTTAATTTTGCAACTGGAGAAAATATTTCACCAAAATCAATCCCCTCTACTTGAGAATATTGCTTTGCTACCAAGTGGGATTTATACTTATCCACTTTACCTTCTGCATTCAACTTCTTTTTAAATATCCATTTTCTCCCAACGGATTTTCTTCCAGCTGGTACCTGGACTAGATTCCAAGATTCATTTTTGTCCAAGGAATCCATTTCTTTAGCCATGGCCTTTTCCCAAGGATCACTATCCTCTGAATCAACAACTTCCTTCACATTTCTAGGATCATCATAATTAATAGACATAGAAAAATGAGAGAGAAAATTAGGAGGGGAATACCTTTCTGGTTTCCTTATTTCTCGAGATGATCTCCTCAAAACTGGAGTATGAGGTTCTTCTTCTTTTGATTCAGCCTCTTCTATTGAGTCAGGTTATTCACCTTCTAACTTAAACTCTATTTTCTCTTGTTCCTTTTCCATTGGATTCACTTCTTGTATGGGGACTTATTTGACCTCTTGAAACACAACATCTCGACTGTAAATAGTCTTATTAGTTATAGGATTCCAAAGCTCATACCCTTTCGTACCATCTTTATAGCCAATAAAGATATACTTCTCAGCTTTGTTATCCAACTTGCTCCTTTTCTCCTTTGGAACATGTACATAATCATCACAACCAAAAACTTTCAGATGCTTAATAGAGGGTTTCTTACCAGTCCATACCTCTTGTGGATTTTTATCAATCAATGCTAATGTGGGTGATCGGTTTACCAAGTAACATGCTGTCTTCACTGCTTCTGCCTAGAATTCTTGTCCTATCCTAACACTGCTTAGCGTGCTCCTTGCCTTTTCCATTAATGTCCTATTCATCCTCTCAGCAACTCCATTATGTTGAGGTGTTTATGGAGTAGTATTTTTCCTTGCTATACCACACATCTTACAAAATTCCTTGAATTCATTCCCATAGAACTCTCCACCATTATCTGTCCTCAACACCTTTATTTTCTTTTCTGACTAAATTTCTACAAGAGCCTTAAATTCTTTAAACTTGGAGAATAGTTTAGATCTCTTTCGAAGGAAATAGATCCATATGTTCCTTGAGAAATCATCTATAAATGAAACATAATACATAGATTTTCCTAATGATGGAATAAGAACAGGTCCAAACAAATCACTATGTATTAATTCTGGAATTCCCTTTTCTCTTGTAGCACCAGATGCAAATATTACTCGATTTTTTTTCCATACATGAAATGTTCACAGAAATCAAAATCTAGAGTGCAATCAGTCATACCTTCAACCATACCTTTACCTTGTAAATCTCGAAGTCCCTTTTCTCTGATATGCCCCAATCTTTGATGCCATAGCATTGTCTTTCCTCCTGATGCAGTCAGTGTTTTGTCATCTTTACCTCCTTCCTCAAGCACAACATAATTGTTACATTCATCAATGATGGTTTTTCCCAATAGTTTTTATAGAGTTCCATACCAAACTCCCCTCATCAATACCATTGATCCTCGAACCATTTTGCAACCACCATCTCCACATACAGTATTTACACCTGCAACATCCATCTTTCTGATAGATATCAAGTTTCTTGCTAGATTGGAATGTGTAGCACTCCAGGTAGAGTTCTAATCCTTATATCCTTCAGTTTTAGCTTGAATCTACCACGTCTAATGATACTGGCTGGTGAATCATCTCCCAAGTACACATCTCCTCCATTGTACTTTTCATATTCACAGAACCACTCCCTATGAGGGGTCATATGACATGACGCACCTGAGTCAATCAACCATATATCACATTTTGAAGGATTACCCGTGGAAGCTAGGTACACATCCCCTCGTTCTTATAAGGAGTTCTTCACCTCTGTGGAAGGGGTATCCTCATATCCCTTTGCTTTCTCAACATTCTTAGATCTGCAATCCTTTTTATAGTGCCCAGATGTCACATGCCCCAATTTTGCAAAAAAAACAATTTTATATTATTTGATATTATTTGAGGACAATATGTTAAATTTTATGCTAAGTTGTAATTGATGACTCAGCAGGGTCAAGGATATTTAATGTAATTCTGAATATTTTATTTATAAATAAATAAAGGAGGAGACAACAGCTTAGGAGAGTTGTTAAAAGAGTGTTTATTGGTCAAATTGGTGGAAGAGACTGTGTGGAGAGCAAACTGACATGTGGCAGCATCCTCAAACCACTTCTAACTGTTGCAGGTGGCAACCTACCTACATTTGGAGTCATGATTCCCCAAGAAAGTGGAATTAGAGCAGGTGGCTCAATTAATGAAAACTGACCCAAAAGACCTAGGCAATATTTATAAAAATGCCCATTGAAGAGAGCGGAGGCTGCTCATTCTAGAGAAGTGATCATTCAGGTTGAATGAATGTACTTCAGAGAAGTTCAATGGAAGGGAAATTTGGAAAGTGTTGGAGGGGATAATTGCTGATTGATCTAGTGTAGCTTTTAAGCTGAAGATCATACTGCTGAGAGCAGAGTATTTACTAAGGTATTGAACTAGTCAGTTGACAGAGGGTTCTACTGTTGCATTCTCCATCAGTTCTCAGCCAAGAAGACCAGGAACAGCTTTGGGGGTCCTGAGGAAGCATTGTTTGAGCGCTCTCCAGGAGATTGGTAGGGATGAACGACCTCCTAACGCTGTTGTCGTCTGTCCTAAACATGTTTTATGTTAGTTTGTTTTACTGTGTTAGTTAAATAAATCTTAGTTCGACTGATATATGTGAATGTTAAAGTTCAGTACATGAAATGTTAGAATTTCGTATTCTTTTTAGATTGTTAAGAAATGAAGTTGATTAAGAAAAGTAATGTGTTAGAATGAAAATAAATTTCTAGATTGTGTTTTTTCACACCTGGAAAACCAAGCCGTACTCTAGCATAGTTAGAATAATTTAAGTAGATGAAAGAAAACTATAAGATATTGAAAATAATTGATAGGGTTCTGTATCTGTAGATATCAGAGTAATTTATTCAGTGTGTAATTTATTATGTAAAGAACAGTGTTATGGTTATTTATGTTTATTGTTTAATGAGTTTAACTAGGTAAAAATGTTGGAAAATGAATAGTAGAACTATTCCAGAGTTATAGTAATGTAATATACTGATTCAATAAAAATTATAGAATATACAGTTAAGTATCTAAAACAAGGTATTAACCACACTTAAATCTTTTATCCTAAACTATTAATTAATATATACTAGAATAGGATTATGTTTACAAACCTTTATTAATAAAAAAATAATCAAAGTTACAGAGTTAATGTTTTAACCCTTACATAACTCTGAATCTTTACTAAGTTACAGAACAGTAAACAAATGTAAATATAAATATAACCAGTAAATAGAATTAAGCTAAGAATTAAGCTAATTAAGAAATAATTATTTACCAGCCAAGCTCTAAACCTGTGTAAGTCAAACCTGAGGGTCGAAACCCTAGTTCTTCTTTTATTTTCTTTTATAAACATATTTTATTTAAACGGAATAAACAAATTAAACTAGAAGACTATAAGTATGCACTAGACTGGGTACAGTCCTATTTCAAGAAGTTACAATATATTTACAAACTCTTTATTTAAGAGAATAGAAAATATTTCATTAACAGGTTAAATAATTTCAATACTATTGTAACAACGAAAAAGAGGTAAACAGAAACCAACACACAACTATAAATTTAAGAATGTATCTATACTAGGGTTCTTTTCCAGTAAACCCAAGTTATTCTCTGCTAATTGATAAGTATATATATATAAAATTTACCTTAAGACTGAGCTTACGGTCTTAACAAAAATGTTATCTATTTACAAGAGAAACCTTTAACAGTAAAGATTATTTCACTGACAGTAAAGAAGAGCAAAAATTCATTCACAATAATATCCTTTATAAGACAAAGTATAATCTAACAGAGTATTCAAAACAGAGATCAAGTAAAAACCACGAAGACAAGAGAACCCCCATAGATATAAGAAACCGAGTATGATATGACTTAGCCATAAGGCTGTAAATATTTCTTTTACAGTCAAGAAAAGCTAAATACAAGTCACGGCATCAAGCCGGAGCCATCCTGCTACAGGCAAGGGTTTTAATAACAAGAACTAATAAAAAAATGAAAACCAAGCAACTAAAGACTGGAGGAACCGAAGCCATGCTTCCTTTCCACTGAAAAACCTTTTTCCCTTAACCATCGCAAATAGGGAGTTGCCACGTTTTAACTAGGGCTTACCCGTTGGGTCTTGAGGTTAACCAACGTTGGAGAGAATCCTTCCAAGCTTGATTTCAAACTGTAACTTGCAAACAAACCCGAAGGTTATAGTTAGAAGTTGTAGATTCTAATATTAAAATTGTAACTTGAATTCTATAACATTAACATGGTAAAAATATTCACCTGAAGGCGAATGAATCTGGAGCCAAGGAGGAATCAAACCAACACAACGAACAACACTTCGAAGAACAAACCCTCGTACTCACCTACGACAGAGGCTGCGGGGTTCACCTTTTAGATTACACCAACGATGTAGCAGGTTAAACGCTATGGCAAGGGAAATGCAAGGCACCAACACTCAAAACTATTGATAGAGTAACACTACTCATACAATGACACAATGCTTGCAGAAAGAACCAATTACGAGCTAGGTATCTCTCAACCCTCATGCAAAGAGTTGCAACACTTCATTACACAAACAATGGAGCTGGAAACGTGAACAAGTGAGCTCTCATGGCCGCAGAGAAACCAGACAGTGCAAAGCCAAACCCTCGATGAAGAATGAGGAAGTTAGGGTTACGTTGTAAGCTTTTAAAACATCCATTGCACAGTGGAGGCTGCTCCACGTGCCCACCAAAATATTCAGTCAACAGTGGGTCGAATGGTATAGTTTACACTGCATTGTCGGGAAACCAAAATATTACCCATACTTTAAATAATGACTTCAATGATAATGTAATTTTACAAAATCAAGAACATATCATTACAATGATAAACCATAAAGTCAAGCTATGGTAAAGAACGAGATATATATTGTATCGTTAAACCTTATATTATGAAAACCTTGGAATTTTCGTTGGTAAAATAACTATGGAAAGATCTTTAGTGTAGTATATGCCTTTGATCATGAGTCAATAGTATTACTATTGACCATTTACACCAACATAACGATGCATGACTATGTTATTAGAATTAGTATTATGTAAGCACTAATGGGTAAGAAATTAGTTTATAGATCAATAATGTGCATATAAAAATAATAGTATTTACACCCTGGGTTAACTCTTACATTTACATATAGTCTATAGTGCCTGGGTGTAAGTTAAACTTCTTGGAAGTTGTTGATCTTTTGGTCACCATAAGGAACCAAAACTCTAAATGAATCAAACCAATGTTAGATTAGACTTAGTAAATTAAAGATAGTAAGACTATCCAATATTAAAGATAGTATCACTTATCATTATTAATAAATGATATGGTAATGAAATCTTGCTACAATACTTGTGTCATGAAAAGAACTTGGAAGATCGGAATCGTAACTTGACGACTATTGTGCAAGTGAACATTATAACTATAATGAAATTATAAGCTGATAAATTTCCTCTACAAGAGCGTTATTAAAAGTAGATCTAAGGGTTCAATTGTAAGCTTGCTCTTGGAAGGCCTTAGATTTATTTCCATGCTTATAAGTAGTATTTTAAATTTTAGAAATAACAACAGCAGTAAACTCTTAATTCAGAAAAAGTGTTGTTTTACTAAATCATGAGCTCTATGTAGAACTTGTAAGTAACTTAGCTAATAGCTGGAAAGAAGAATTGTCTGAAGTAGAAGTCATACTAAGAAATACATTGAGTATGGAAAGGTTATTGGTATTTACGACATAAACTTAAAACACTGTCATAGATGCAAAACAAGTAAAGAAAAGTTACTTTACCTCGTAGTATCTTTGAACTCTATTAAGCAAAATTTTACTCTAGCAGTTTATATATGCTAAAGAGATACATCTAGATTTAATGCTTTAATAAACTCCTACTTGTTTAAAATTTACCTGTTGAACCTGTAAGATCCATAAATCCAGTTGAGTTAGCAATTGCTAAGTAAGCCCTAGTTAGAACATAACTTCTCACCTACTTGACAAAATTAAATCATCAGTATAACTAGAAGTAACTGAATGCAGATCATTTACATAACATATCAAAATTAATGTGGTATTAGTTTTTATGTGTTGAAGATAATCATTACTTTTGTTAACTGTTTCATTTATTTGCTAGCCGCTAGTAGTTATCAAACTGTGACTGTAGACATTTTATGTTACATTAAAAAATTTAAATTTTTGTGAAATTATGGGGTATTGACACCAGATTTACTGCATTTCCAGCACTTCCTTATTCCTTTTCCTGGGGATTTATATCTACCCTTATATTTAGAACTACCCTTAGATTTAGATCTCCCCCCAGATCCTTTATTTTTGTTTCTCTCTTGGAGGCGACCTCTCACAGACAAGGCATCCATGCTATGATTATCCATGGTTTTCCGCCTCATATCTTCTGATAGTAGAGATGATACAATTTCATCAAATTTCAAGGTTGCATGGCTAGCACTACCTATTGCAACAATTAGGTTGTCCCAGGAATCTGGAAAAGAACACAATAATGTAATACATTTATCTTCTTCAGCTATTTTAATACCAACAGAGGTTATTTGACTTACCAGAGTATTGTAGACATTCAAATGCTCTATTACAGTGTCATTCTTGTCCATTATGAGGTGAAACAACTTCTTTTGCATAAAGAACTTGTTAACAAGGGATTTTGATTGATAAAAACTCCCTAGTTTTGTCCATAGCTTTACTGCATTATCTTCCCCAGATACGTTAAAAAACACAGAGTCTAATAACCACAATCGTATTGTACTCCTTTCCCTTCTTTCTAATTTATCTAAATAATCCTATGACGTTGCAGTGGGTTTCGTACCCGAATCCACAGCAATCCACTGTTCCTGATCTACCAGAAGATCCTCCATTTTGAGCTTCCATAGCTCAAAATTCTGGATGTTAAATTTCTCGATCTCAATTCTTGAAGTGCTCGCCATTCTCTTTCAATGCACAAATGAACACTGCAAAGCTCCCACTGAACCCAGGTTTATCATAGACCCGAGATCTATCAACTGCGTCGAACCCTTAGCAGCAAAGGCACCCCCCTGATTCCAAAATTGAGCTCTGATACCACATGTAATTTTTTGTGTAGAGAAGCAAAGCATACAGATTATTTTAAGCAAAATAGAGATCACAACACATCATTCACACATAAACACAAAGATTTACCCTAGAAACCCTTAACTGGGAAAACCAGAAAACCTTGGAGCCACACCTCCTATTTTCTCTTCATTACATTATGAATCATCACAATACAAAATATAGGTATTCTACAACATCCAAATACCCTAATCCGTTAACCTGGATTAGAAAAGGACTCCAATCCGTTAACCATGATTAAGTTACATATTTTTAGACAAAATCTAAAAATAGCCACAAACAGCTATAAACAGCCATAAAATCTATAAATAGCCATAAAATCTATATAAATAGCCAAAAAATTTTGCTCGCTGCGCTCGCATCAGAAATGACCTAATGGCCATTTCTATGAAGGTGCTTTTGGGATCGCCGAGCTGTAGTGTTGACATGCACACCTCCCTTTCATATGCACATGCAAAGAATATAACATATAACCAACACCGACACCAACCTACTTCAGTTAGTTGGTGTTAGTACTAGTTAGTTTTAGTTAGCCCCCAGTTACATTCAGTTACTTCACAGTCAGTTAAGCTAGCGCTACTAATGCATGGGGATGAGTACTTTTCCTACCTACCACACTTAGTTGCAATGAGTTAACTAGTTGTCACTGGTTGTTGGAGTTATTGGTCATCAGAGAGTTGTTTATTTGGACTCTGATATTGATTGGGAGACCTTGAGTTAGAGATTCAATTAGATACAGTCATATCCACTTGGAGGATTCAAATTCATATCCAATGTATTTGAATTCTACCTATGTAAACTATTGTAACACCGGATATTATTATTGTGAATGATACTGTAAGTTCCTGAGCAATACTTGTCTGATTCCTGTGTGGTTTGTTTTGTTCAGTTTATATCTTCATTCTCTATCTATTTGCTTCCAACATTATTAGAACTATCTGCTTGAAGATATAAATGGCATTCAAATTCTAATAAACTCACCAACTGTCTGTACTATAATAATAGAACGAACTGTAAAAGGTTAATCCTAATTGTATTTACAAAATTTATTTTTTGTAACAAATTCATCTCATATTTAAGAAAACCTGATTACATTGAGCAAGATGAAAAATGTAACGTCCCCAACCCTCCGACTGGTGAAGAGGATGCTACCAAACCATTAACTATCTGGGAAACTAGCCCCATGAACATGTACATACATAAAAATTGAAATGCCTTGAAGTAAAACATGAAGAGATGCATAATTATTAAGCATACAGTGGAAGCAAAACATACATCCAGGAATTCAACATGTTCATCATAATTCATTAAACATCAAATTAAATTGCAGAGATTGAACACAAGAATACTTATCTTATGAATAACTTGTCCCGCAACCAGCTACGTCGCCGCAACGTTCCAACCAAACATAGGCTAGTGTGCTCCTTAATATCTCAGCAACACTGCCACCCCCGAGCTGGGCATGATTCCCTAAGGAATAAGGAACTAAGCAGGCGCACACATAGCCAAAATACACAAATAAGCCAATCCAACACAGTTGGTTTTATCAGGCCATCAAGGAGGTGGGAAAAGCTGAATGCTATGCTGGTGGGCTCACTGAAGAGCTAAGTACACCTACACTAGAACTAGCCTGACTTCTAGGACACCCACACACACCCAACACAAGGAATCAGTCCCTTCTTTGCTACACAGTCTCTCAGTCCCTGACTTCCCTTCTAGTTCTATTCAGGGGTTGTGGAGAAGAAAGCCAACCCTATAGATCTTTCTATGTGGCTCCCCAAACACACCAGGTTTATCAAGCATACCAAGACTTCATTCCCATTCCAACACAGTCCAAAGACCAACCACTGCATACACACAACAAAACAAGCAATTCACAGCTCTGACTGGGAAATCCGATTCCTGAGTCGTTCTTAGCCCTATCATGGAAAAAATGACTCAATAAGAACCCATAGCAAACCAATACGAAAATGATCCCACAACAAACCAAAATTGTGGCGAAACAACAACAATTTCTCAGCTGTATGAGGAAGGAGAAACAATCCGCGTGGCGGTGAATTCCAAGCCTGCGCATGATTATAAAATGTTCAGGAACCTCATTTGTAAATGAGAACCCACAACAAGCCAAAACATGAATGTCACATACACACGAAAATCGTGGATGCCAGAAAATGACTCCCCCAGCTCTCAGTGTGAGGAAACAATCCCAACCTGTGCGTGAGGAGAAGAGAACGACTCTCTGCGTGAGGATGGGAAAGAATAGATTAATGGAGTCGTCCCCTCTCCCTGCCCACGTGAGGGTGGAAGAGTCTGCTGGTGGAGTGTGCATGTGGGAAAGGACTGCCAGTCCTGCCACACACCACTTCCCAACAATAACTGCCCCAACTAACATTAGAGGTTTTAATGTGGTAGTTGACTATTTCAGACAAGGGAAAGGTGAGTAAGTCAAAAGGGTGGGTGACAACTAAAAGGGTTTATCAAATGACACTTGTTTTTTCCCCAATGGCCCAAGGTTTAATAATTTCCCTCCCTATCCTTAGGAAAATCATGCCCTTTTCATTATGGTTTCATTGACAAAGCTGGTTGGGGTTTATTTTAATTAAAATGCATATTTACATGATGCCATAATTAATATGTTCCGGATAGCACGATATATCATCGGCAACGATTTCAATCACCAAAACATAAAACAACCAAATCGATGGTGGGGCTTTTGCCTTTAGCTCCACACCATGATTAAATTCAATATATACATCATATACATTTAATGCAAACATGGTCAAAACCGGGGTGTTACAAAAAACCATACTTGACCATAATTGCTTAGAGTAAAATAACAAATTGAAATTCAATACACAAGGTTTTATTTATTTACGAACTCCTTTTTTGACAAAAGATATACATTTAAGATTGCAAGGATTGCAAAGGGTAATGATTTTCAATTATAATACAAGTTTTTTGCTGAAAATAAATGTTTTATACAACACTTGAAATTATTTACAGATTAAATGAGGTTTAAGTAAACAAAATACAAAGCAAATTGAACTGTACATAAAAGGTATCCTAATTATTTTCAGAATTATGATGAAAATGTGAATAAACTAAAATAGAAAAGAAATATTATACAAATATACAGATTTAAAGATTTGATAAAATTAGCGAAATTATTTTTTAAGAATCATCTCGTTAATTGGAAATGTTTTGGAATGACCCTATGAGGTTTGAAGTCAAAAGGTACTTGGGCTCATTTTTTCTGCAATGATATAAGGTCCCAGCCAAATATGTTGAAATTTTGTATGTTCACCTTTATCTTCATGTGCTTTGCTCGACTTTAGAACTAAATTACCTACTTGGAAATTTCTATTGGAGACTGATTCCTGACCAAACCAAGGTTTTACAATTTGTTGATGTTTCCCAAAATGAGGTTTGTATTTTTCTCTATCCTCCTCTAACTTAATTATAGTATTGATTCTCTTCTCCATAGCAGAACAATTTATATCATGGATGGATTGTGCTAACTGTAAAGAAGGTAATAAAATATTAGGAGGTAGAATGTTTTCAGTGCCATAGACTAGAAAGAAAGGTGAATTTCCAATTCAATATTTTAGTGTTACTCTGTCTTCCTAAAGTGCATTACATAAGGCAGTATGCAATTTCTGATGATGTATAGAAATAGTTTTATTTATAATATTTAGGAATTTTTTGTTGGTGGATTCAACTAAGACATTACCTTGAGGGTAATAACTTGTAGAATATATGATTCTGATTCCTTTCTCCAAAGAAAATTCTGTTAATTCAACAGAAGGAAATTAAGAGACATTATCGAAAACAAGTGATTCAGGAATGCCAAACCGAGTAATAATAGAGGATTCTAAGAAAATAACAACTTGACTAGTGTTTACTACAAGAAATGGCGCATTTTCCGCCCACTAGGTAAAATAATAATTTGTAGTGATAACATATATATTTTACATGGATGACGGTGGGTTAATTGGCCCTACTATATCAAGACCCCATTGTTGAAATGGTCTTTCCACTAAAACGGGTTGCAGTGGAAAAGCACGTTTTTAACCTTTCCTGCAGCTGTCTGACAATATTGAAATTTTCTAACATGTGCATAAGAGTCTCGAAATAAAGTAGGCCAATAATAACTAGCTCTTAATATTTTATTCGCAGTAGTTTCACCTCCAAAATGACCACATATAGGACCATAGTGCAACCCCTGTAAAATTGTTTCTGTTTCATCCTTATCAAGACAACGCAATAATACACCATTTGAGTTTTTTTTTTAAAAAGACATTATTAATCAACTGATAAGCATATAATTTTAAACTTAAGGCCCTTGTCTTCTTTGGTTCTAGGTTATATGGAGCACTTCCTATTTCAAGAAGAATTCTCATGCCATAATATTGAGAATCTTACGGAGGAGGAAAGACATAGATTTTTTTTTTGTTTTTTTGTTTTTCTTCAGAAAATACTCACTATGTTAACACCAATATTTTCCACCAACAAATGAGGTGACTCAGCTGCAATTTTACAAAGACCTTGTCCTCTAACCACTGAGGAAGGTTTGATCTCAAGATCGTATTCTTGTAAGGCCGTCATCTAAGGGGATTTTTTATCACCTAAATCATTTTGTACCAACAGGTTCCTTATTGCAGGATACACAACAACTACTTTAGTTTTGTATTTTAAGAGATAAGGTTGAAAATGTTTTATTGATATAAATACAACAAATGCTTTCTTATCAACTTCACGATAATTTATTAACTCAACTCCTTTAAAATTAGAACTCATAAAAGATATAGGAACCTCATGATTTTACTGATTACGTTGTGTTAACACAATGACGTATGAAATATCTGAAGCAAAAGTATAAAGTATAAAATCCTTACTGAAATTAGGACTTAGAAGAGAAGGAGCTTCATATATAGCTTCTATAATTATTTTGAACGACTCTTTTTCATTGTTACCCCAACTAAATATCGCATCCTTTTTAAACATGTTTTGCAGAGGACGAATAATTACAGAGAATCTAGGGACAAATATTCTTAACAAAACCAATTTTTCCAAAAAAAGATTGCATAGCCTTTTTACTGGAAAGATAAGTAATCATAGATATAGCCTGAGTTCTCTAAGGATCAATTATGGTTCCATCTTTCGAAACTATGCAACCTAATAAAATTCCTTGGGTTACCGCAAAGATTGTTTTCTTAGGATTTAGTGATATCCTGTATCTTCCAGAATGTTCAAAAACCTTTCTAAGATGAGAGATATGGTTAGGACGGTTTTTATAAAATACAGTAACATCATCCAAGTAGACAACTACTGCATGATTAATTATTCCCCTGATAGCTATATCCATTGCTTGTTGAAAAGTGGCTCTTGCATTAATCAGAGCAAACTTGGGCATCTTTCAAAAAGCATAAGTTCCTCGAAGTTCTGAATGCAGTTTTAAGTTGATCATTAGAAGAAACTAGAATTTGATTATAACCGAAAAAGCCATCAAGTAATGACAACATCCCAGATTCTTTTTTGGAAGATTTTATCCATGGGAGGGACTGGGTAATTATTTTTTTTTTTTTTTGATGACTTGTTGATATTACGGAAATCAAAATAAAGTCGAATATCCCCATTTTTATTCCGAATTAGAACCAAGTTGGCCACCCACTGAGTGTGGCGTACGAGAAAAATAATTTTGGTGGCTAAGAGTTTGTTCAATTCTTTCTTAAATGTTGGTTCGAGTGTTGGATGCATTTTCCTAAGATTTTGTTTAAAAGGTTTTGAAGCTGGTTTCATCGGGATAATATATTGCAAGATTTGCAGTGAAAGCTCTTGGGTCATCATACGTCCATGCCAAAACATCTATGTATTCTCAGAACAAATTTATAAAAACTGAATTTTCTAAGGAGGTACAATATGTTCCTAGGTTGACAGGTTGAGGATTGGAATCTATCCCTAAATTTATAGTTTCATACCTCAAGAAGGAAATATTTGTTTTACATTTTGGGACTGCCTTAAATTTATCCTGGAGATCATAAAATTTTTCCAAGGCTTAAAACATACTTAGGGATAGATTTTACCATGTTGAGAGATTTTTCTATCGGACAATGACAATGTATTACCAAAAAGTTGTGTAAATATTCATCGTGAGTGATTTCATCAATAACAAAGTCCTTGAAGGTATATTCATTCTTCAAGAAATTCAATATCTGTTTATCATCATCGAAAACACACTAATTAGTAATATTGTCAGGAATTGATGGCCTGAGAATTAACTCAATTGAAAAAGTGTTAGGTGAAAAATATCTTCAAGTGGAACTAATTTAGAAGCTATATTAGCTAATAGATCAGCTTCTTGATTTTGAATTATTGGAATGGAATTTATATTGAAAGCTTCAAAATTTGAAATAAGGTTCCATACCTCTTTTTGATAATTCTTAAAATGTTCAGAAATGCAACGAATTGAGTTAAGTGTCGTTAGAAAATAATCTCAGAATCACCATATATAACCAGTACCTTGATGTTTAGATCTAAAGCTTTATTTAGACCTTGGATAAGACCTTCATACTCAACTATGTTATTAGTACAGTCAAATTCTAATCTACAAACTATGCATGTTTTATTTCCTTTTGGATCAATTAGAAGACAACCAACACCAACTCCTTCTTTTGATTTTGACCCGTCAAAATATAGTGTCCAAGGTAAACTATTTACAAATACCTTACTATCACTAATATATACATAATTATGATATTCTACACTATTTACAACATTATGTGATGCAAAATTAGGGTGAATATAAGTGAGATTAGAAATTTCATATTGCTGTTTTATACCTGTAAATGGGGAATTTTCAGCCTTAAAATTCCCAAATTAAGTTCATAAGTGTAGTTTCCCTAATCGAATCCGAAAAAAACATTGGTTCATTGGGATCATGTAATTTTGTTACAGTATGCTTCAAATATATTTATCTCCCCGTTTTAATCTAATTAGCTTTACCATTTTTAAACAACCATAAGGTTGACCAATCAGATGCAAAGAAACCATTTAGATTATGTGACCAATATATTCTTAAAAATAACCCACAAGCATCCAAAATGTCAGCAAAAATAATGCCTATGATTTGATAAATTGACGGGTTACTTGCCATCCTGATTAGTACATCTTTTATTTCTCCTAAAACCTTCACATTTGATCGATCTAATTGTGTAATCTGTGTTTCACACAAAGTGTATTTAACATTCGACCTTTGACAAATTGACAAAGGAATTACATTAGATGACGCTCCAGAATCTACCATACAATTATGTACATTTCTGTTATAAATTTCAAAAGTGAGGAAAAAAGGAGGAGTTGTAAACTTTGAATATTTACCTATCAATGAAGTTTTATCAGCTGCTAATTTTCCTTTGTGATTGGAAATTAAATCACTATTAGAATTAGTATTATCAGTTGCATTACCTTGGGTATTTTGAGTAAGTGAACTCATTGAAGGAGTTATAATAGGACCATTCGACATAAGATAAATTTGAAGTATATCATACATATTGATATTTGCGGGTATCTTTTTCAAATCCTCAATAATATCATATTGGAAATCCAACTTTGGTATATTTTGAATGGGAAGAGACTATTTAGAAGTTTGAGAATTATTTACTTTAGTTGGGTTTGAACTTGATGCTCTAGGAGTACATATTGATCCCTTGCTTCGAGTATTATAAGCATGTTTTCTTGGGGAATAGGATTTACTTTCAGCATCTTTAACTAAATTGTCCCAAAAGTGCCCAGTTAATTGTTGTTGTTCTTGAGGTTCATCTTCATTTTTAGAATTCCCTTCTTTTTCCTGATCAACAACTTCTTGATTTGAAGAGAATTCATGCATGGAAAATACTTCTCGAATAGTATTGAAGATCTTCTCATTGCTTGCTACATCAGAAGGAGGATTTGTTTTATTATTAGTAACAATATTCTTCCTAAACGGGTTTCTAAAGTACCCTCTAGAAGAAGAGCCTTCTGAATTTTTATTTAACTCTACGACTTTGTTTGTTAATGATCTGATAGAATTCTAAAGTTATTCAACATCAAATGCTTTGTCTTTGTCTGAACTTGAATTTTAGTTATTTTACGAGGAAAATTATGAATTTTCCCACTCCTTTCAGGTTCATATGTTAGAGATTTTTTTTCAACTTTGATAGCTTCCTTGAAGGTTTCAACTAGGTTATCCTTGTTGGATTGTTTAACAAACATGCCTAAATACTTTGGTAATGCCAAAGCATATTTTTCTATAATAATATCTTCTGGTAGTAGGTAATTTTTTTTCAAAGTTAAAAATCTTTGATTAAAATCCTTAATCTGCTCTTTATTGTCTATTTTTATGTTAGATAATTCAAGAGCTAAGGCAACGGGTGTTTTATCTTCTCCAAATTTATCTAAGAAATCCTGACTAAATTCTACCCAGTTAGTGATAGATCCTTGAACCTAAAAAAAGTACCATGTTGATGCCTTTCCTCCAAATATTAATGGAAAGAGACGACAAACTACGTCTTCATGTTGCACATTCATGGTTTGAACATCAAGAATGAACTTGTCAATGTGTTTTTCAGCAGGTTCTTTATTATCTGGGTTGAATTTAGGGAGATGTTTATCTTGATGTTTAGGCAATTGATGTTGTACTCTGGGAACTGCTACTGGGCTCCTCCTTAACCAAGGTAAAGGAGGATTGTGAGGATTAGGTGGATTACCTGCCCCTTCCATGTTGTCTTCTTCGGAATCAGAAGAATTACTATGATTACTAGGTCTTGGACTATCAGGTGGAGAATCTAGAGGAGATGGTGGTTGAACATGAATATTGGAAGGGATTATCCTTCTTGCAGTGTTGGTTTCAGTAACCCCTCTTGATGAACGATTAAACTGGTAATTTGGGCTCCCTAATCCTAAATCCTGAGTTTCTACTGAAGTCTGGTCAGTTGTAGAAGATGATGCGTTATTTCTATTCCGATGAGGTAAACCGAAATCAATAGGAGGTATACCAGTTTTCTATGAATAAATCCTAGTGATGACTCTTCTAGATTCTCCTAAAGCTTGTTCAATTTGATGAGGTGTAAAGGGAGAAGAGGCACGATCTCGTTCTAATATTTATCTAACAACACTTGCACATGGTGAATCATTGATTTCGACTTGTGAATGAACTGATGGATATGAAATAATAGAGTTATCAAATTGGTTGAACGGTAAACAATATAAACTAGTTACAAGGTGGGTTTGGACATTTTTAGCCATTAATAGTTACACACCCTCTATCTAGCGCCATTTGTTGGTCATCTTTTCTGCCTATGGCCAACTATGGAGAACTAACCCACACAAGGCACTTAACACAACCCCCGATGTGTTTGTTGTAGCTCATTCTTGCAAGTTAAGGTCCTGTTACCATCTAAGTTTTCTCTAAAAAAATGAAAAAAATTATTTAACAGATAAAGAACCTTAAATAAATTCTAATGAAAATAACATAACCTATTTATCAACTATTAAATTAAAACTTGTTATTTAGATGTAATCTACGTCTTGATCTCTTAAGGATAGTCTCTATTTTTAGGTGTCAAGAAGTTTTACCAAAAACTGCTTAAAGTTGAAAACTTAACTAACTATAATATAAACAACCTATTTAACTTCTTCTAATTTACAAATAAAAAAACTAAACTATAAATTGAAAATTAATCTAATCTAATCGGTCCTATCTTGGCCAAGATAAAGCTAGTAATTATTTTAATGTTCTATGATGACACATATAAAAAAAAATTTAAATTATATAACCATGAGAAAAACCATCAAAGTTAATATCAGAAATAACTTTCAGTTCATAAATTATATTTATCGTTAAAGAACAATAGACAAAAAATATTTATCATTCCGAAACATAAAACATCATAGAACAATGAACTCTTAATACTTTAATATTTGAAATTAAAAATGATTATTTACTTAATTGAATATCTGTAGAAACACAGAGGAATCACTAAGTGAATCAATATACAAAATACTATACAGTCATATTTAATTAACAAAATTAACTAAACTTGACTCGTACAATATTACATCAAATATCAAAATGAGTTTGTGCTTCAAGCAGTTCATTAATAATTCACAGAATTATAACAAAGTATAACTACAAGTGATAATAAAATAAGAAAACCATAAGGAGAATATATATAAATATTTCAAAAACTAAGTACAAAATGATACCAATCTTTGAAGACGTGCTTAACAGTACTACATAGATAAAATATCAAAAGAAGCTTTCGACACAATTGATGTCTTGACTCCTAATGAAAACAATCTTCTATTTCATACTTGAATCCCTTTCTCAAGTCATCCTCATGACTTATATAACAAAACAAATAAACTGTTTCCAGAATCTATGGATCTATCTTCTAAAAATAAACTATTCAGTTTTTAATAGCTATCAAATAATAAAAACAAATGATTTCATAATCATTTTGTCAATTAGATAATGAAGTACTACGAATATCTAATCCCTCAAAATAAGGCATTTGACATCTAGATCATAATCATAAGGGGTAACTGATTTAACATTTGGTAGCGAAATTCTCACGAGTTGAACAACATCGAAACCAAAACACATCCATAATAGACACCTGCAATAACCATTTAACAACATTTATTTTTTTAATTTAAAATCATATTCAATAAACAAAACAATAGAAAACGAATTTTAAGCATGCCTACAGAATATTTGATTCAGTAGGTATGCTAATTAAATCTCTTATTTACTTGTTAAAGATAAAAATCATGTTAACTGTAACTGAAACAAAGCAAGTTTTAAGTCATTGTCTGCAATTTGGCAGCTCGTCGTGCTTCAGATAATATCTCCTGGAGTTTCATAATTTTAACCTTTTGTTGTTCTCCCTATTTGAGTAATCGTTCATTATCTATAGCTAAAGATCTTTTTATAGCCTTATACCTATCCTTATTCAACTCCATCTCTTTCCATCTGTTCACCCATAATAACAATTCACCCTTGAGGATTTTAATTTATTCTTTCATGCTCAATGCATTTGAGTTAGAATTCTTCAGCTCTGTTTCTAATCTTGACACTTTGTCCTTAAAAACCTGCTTAAGATTTGGCCTAAGATTTTTCCCATTTCCTTCAGGTGGGGAATCACAGGTGAACGATGGGTTTGGACAAATCTACACAGGGGAGCAATTTCTTCAACTTTCAACTGGTAAATAAGGTAATGATAATAATCAATGCCAATGGAAAAATGAACCAGGTAAAGTCAATCCTTTGTAAAAACCCCAAATTTGATAACCCACGCAACCAAAACAATACCAATTCCATTCTAGGGTTTGGTAAGCAAGGAAACTGGTGATGGAGAGAACAAAATTATGATTTTGTACAAACATTATAAATAGAAACAACCTTTGAAATCTCATTGATAGAGTGAAATGACACGATTATAATTTCTTTGTACTATGACAAACATATGCCAAATAATAAAATGATTCGTGGTTTGATCCAAGATAGGGTAGAGAACAAATGCCATATTGATAGTTTCGATTTTCATGGACACCTTTATAGTTAGGTTAATATTTGAAGGAAGGTTTGAATAATCATTTTAGGCATAGTTTTAGGGTTTAATTTTTTAGATATATAATGAATTATCTTTGTTAACCCAAACATTACATACAATAAAATGAATTTAATTATTTATACTTTTCCTATTATGAAAATCAAACTATAAAATCTTTGGTATAATTCATGAGGAGATCATGTAAAAAGATGAAAAATCATAGAAGTAAATTTGATATGGTTGCAATATGAGATTAGTAGGATGTTGATTTAATAAGACATTAACTGAAATTGAATCATCATCAAATTATACATAATCAATAGTTAGAATATGCGAAGAAGAATTGATTATATGGAAACTGGATTTAACAATTGCTAAATATATTATCAATAATACCTCAACAATCATGAAATTGAAATGCTTGTGATGATTTCTACTTGAGCAATTGACGTTTTTCAAATTGAGAGTACCTTTAGAATCATAGATTCTAAAGGCACTCTTTAATAATGTTCTCAAGAATTTACTAAAGAAAGAAACTGATATCAATTTTTATTAACTAGAAACAAATAAAAAGTGAGAAGGTTGTTGGTTGCCAACAGGTCCTTGACCTAATGTGAGGAGATAGACTTGCGCTTGCGCTTATTTGTTAAGCATGGTGACTACCTAAGTGGGACAGAGCTACAACTTGCGACTTGAGGGTAATTCTTCTAAATTCTCGATTTCCTCCAAAATATCTAGATTTGAGTATTAGAATAACTCTAAATGTTGTGGCCATTGCATGATTGCTTATTTGACAGCTTCAGTTGTGATGAATACCAAAAAAAAATATGAATATGACATTGGTTCCACACACGATGTAATGATGACAGTATGATAGTCCACCTCAAAAATCACTACATCCTTGTACCTCTCTACAAGTGATTGTGGAATTCTAAAAGACTATGTTGTAGTTGTTAACATGTTTGAGTACCACTGTTGAAATGCAGTCTCCACATTGACCTGGAATTATCAGGTTGGTTGGCGGTGCAGTAACAAAAAATTTTCTTCCATAAAGTCTTCTGGGTGGCGAGGTCGTACTTGTAGTTTGTAGGTGGCTGCCATAGCACCATGGAAACCAACAACATGACACATCTATAACAGAACTCAGTGGCACGGTCCTATGCATCCAAGTTGTTGTGGATGAAATACTACCTCAACTATGGCGTTTAGGACATGCAGTGGCCCGTCGACACTTCTCTACCAAAATGAAAACCCATGTCAAGCACTCATCCTTGTGACATTTACTTAGAATATTGCATGCAAGGATATGTGCTGTAAACCTTACCCAATGATCTGATATTGCTGAGATAATGAGTTTGTGCATTCCTCTATGCGTGTTGAAATTCTTATACACTTCCTCTACATAAGCATTGGATATGAATACTGTAATATCCATGCCCTTGCGTGGAATCCAAGAAACCTTGTGGATTACCGTATAGGTGATATCACACTTCTGGTCTAGCCAGAGATACCTTCCATGGAGGTGGCCGAGGAGGAACTGCTTGCAGACATTGATGGTTGAGCCCCTCCTTAAATGTGGAATGTCCACCAGGGCCATGATACCCAACTTGTGGAGTTTTCATGCCTAGGATTGTGGTTCCATGGTATCCTCCCCTATGTATGCCATATTTAATTTGATTTATTTCTCCATTGTTAAGTCTAGGAATTATGCTTCATCTAGGATGTTGAAGTTTGAATACTTCAAGAAGGGGACCTTTCCCAACAATGAATCCTTAATCTCAACCTTTGCCTGAATTGGAACCTTCAACATGTGGTTTCCTTCGCTGCTTTGCTCTTAATTTGACAATTCTTCACCATTGGAGTAGTCTCCATATCTGTGCACTTTATTTTTCATGTACTAAACTCAGCCTCGAGGCTGAATAATTCTCTCGACTCCACAACATATTTATCACTACTTCACTTTTAAATTCTTGTTTCAACCCTTCACTCTCATGGAAAAATGATGCTTCCTTCATGTCCTTCTGATATTCTTATATATAGGTGTGTCATGCAGTCTCTCCTATTGCATTTACTGCACTCCCCCTTGTGTCTCTTGCATTAATTATTGAATGGGACGAGAATATGTGAGCATGCACTCTCTTTTTATGCGTGCCTCTCACCTTGAATGCTAAATGAGATGACCGAATATGCACATGATCTCTCTCCTTCTCTTTGTCTGCACCTTCACTCATGTGGGATACCTCTCTTTCTATGCACCACCACCTTCATCTCATGCGGGCTATCTTATTGGGGATGGCAACAAATGTGCCTTCTCATTCCTACTGTTAGATTTTTTATCATTGTTTAAAGTAGCAGTTTCTCTTTATGACTGTTGTCCTTCGACAATATTTCTATATATGGAAAATATAGTTGTTAGTGGAACAAACTTTCATTGACACTAGTTACATGACTAACAGAATGTTGAATAACATATATATGAGTGGCGTGTTCAAGACTAGTGAGTTTATGTCTAGTGGATGTATGAGTGGCGCATTGATTAATCACGTTGTTGTGTCATGATGACCTAGGGAAATTTCCTTACAACTTGAATGCTAACTCTATGTTTCTTTATTCCCTACATTAACACCTACTCTTACATAATCTTGACACCAACACTGGCAATTGACATTTTCATTCTTTCATAACTGCAATGAAACCGAGTAAATGTGATCATAAAAGTAATGGAACTGAGTTTTTTTCCTTTCATTGACTTACATGTGTTCTTTCCCATGTGGTCCATAGTAAGGATTAAAGTGACTTTGATTGATGACTCCCTTCATTGGCTTCCTTGCCAAGGTGTAAATATTGAATGCACGTGCTTTTGTGATGAATAGAATCTGAGATGGACCTATCTATCTAATTCTAAGTGTTCCTAGGTTCTTCAAAAACTTGTTGTCGTACATAAACACCAGTGCACTAGGTTCTAGGCTCTTTCTCTTGATGTTCCTATCATGCCAAGCTTTTTGTAGCTACTTATCAACCACTTTATTGAACTCTACAATGAACTAATATTCTTCTAGTTTTGTTAGTTCTTAGAATTTGCGCGCAAGTGATTCATCATATATCATGGTTGTGGATAAATCTATGCAAATATTGTGGACAAAATATTCCAGCAACATCATGACCTATTTTCCATAAACCAATAGGAATGGGGTTTGCTTGGTAGTCCTCTTTCACATTGTCTTGTATAACCACAGTACTGTTGGAATGCGTTGATCTCACTATCACATTGTACATTGCAGACCTTTGTGAGCGCTTGTTCCAAGATATTTTTAAATGCTTCCACTGTACCATTGTCCTTGGGATGGTATGGGGTAATATTTTGGTAGTGTATCATGAACTATTCAATGAGCAAGGTTACTCATCTCTCACCCAAGAGACTTGGGTTTAATTCTTGGAAACGAAACCATTTTGTTGGGTGATGGTTTGTCATATCCAGGGTTAAACTTGTATCCCTAATAAAAAACCCTACATGTGCTGGCATTTTCAATATCTTGCAAGTAGAGTAAGGTCTTGTTGATGCCTGAAAAAATCCCAGGTACCAAGCAATAGGGATTGTCCCCGGTGAATTATCCTAATTAGATCAGACACTATTTGGTGTTGGGAATCCATCTGGTTCACAGTTCCATCTACTGAATATTAAGTTCTTTAATATTTTACTGGCTACATCCCAGTCCACCGTATATAATATTTTTGTTTAAAGAATGATATGCATGTGCCTAAGCTAAATGCAGGTCTAATCTAGATCTAAAACTAAACTATTCTACCCCCTTTTAGGGAGCAAACATAGGGTTCAGAGTAATATACTGTAAATGCTCATAAAGGTCTAACAGATAGTCGTACCAACACAATAATCACATTCACGGCATAAGAATACCAAAGATAGCTCTAATATGATTAAACCATTAATTACCCTATCATACACAGACATTTATACAGACAATAGACATGCATGACCAAGAAAGTAGTTACAAGGGGTTAGAACAATCTCACTGTATCATGTATAGAAGCAAGAATAAATAGTTCTATATTATGCATCCCACACACTCCGAGTAAATCTCTGCGCATGCCCTTTTTTCCAACAAAATGATCCTTCTTATTAGCAAAGAGGTATCTCTTTTACAACAATAGTCCATAATTATTTCACCTGGAAAAATTCCTTTCTCGGTGCTCTGAACCTCTTATTTATAGTGTTATGGGCTCTCGAGACTGACCTCAAAACATAGCCAAATTCAGTTACATAAATCCTAACAAAATCCAATCTGGAAGATTCACCATCATCACAAAAACAAATCAGGAAAACGCTAGAATGCGCATGGTGGATCGGTTTGTGAAATTTAAGAGCAGGGACTCAGGCTCACTTGCTGAAAATGACAGTTATAACCTCTCCAGTTAGTCTGCAATGGTTTTCTTCATATTTGCATCTTCATATAATGAAATCCCTTACAGTCATCGATCAAGATTATATCTTCATCTGAATCATCCACTGATGTAACCTTTAGCCAATTTCGCAATCTGCCATCCTGATAAACTTCATGCTCTTTTCTAGGAGAAATTAATCTCCACCGTAGATCTTGAAATTTGATTGATCTTGACCATTAAAGTTTGCTAGGCTATTGAATTTTTCTGATTTCAGAAGTTTGTTTGTCCTCGCAAGTTGGATTAGCAGAATTTTTCTCTGCCATAGTTCTAATTTCGAGTAGATCTCCTTTGTTTAAAGGTGTAGCCCTTTAACCAATTTCGCTGATCTGAGAGATTTATTTCATTTACGCAAGTTAAACCAACAAAATTCTTTCGGATCGTAGATCTGTATCTTCCATGAATCTCGCCCGTTGAAAACTGCACCCTTTCCCCGATCTCGCAACTGCCCATCCTAGCTCGGTGCACCATAGTACCTGCAGTAAATAAAAAGAATATCATGAGAGATATGTTTGTTCTTGAAACAACAATATTCTGTCTATGGTGAATGTAACTAATCACCATATTTTCAATTATGAGTTTAAGGATCTGTGTTGTTTATCTAAATAGAACAAAAACATGATGATTAGCGCCCTATTAAGCAAGCAAAATATTTAGTTTAAGTTTTGAGAGAAATATTTCTCAGGTTCCCCAATGGTTCACAATAAAAGACAAAAGAGGTTGGACGGCTTAGATCATGTCAAAGATGGATCGGGTCCACTCTGAACCGTTAGATCATGCAACCCTACTAGTGTAATGAACAAAAACATAAAATAAATAAGCATTCAATACTAATAATTAAATAACAACACTTAACGAAGAATGTAACAAATATAAATGTTATAAATATTAACATTTAATATTAAGTAGGTTAATTAGGGTGATTAATTAATTACTCAAGAGGTGACTTGAAAAGTCACCCCCCTTACCACTTAGGGTATTAAATACCCTACACTAAACCTTGTAAATCATATTTTATCTATCCAATTATGAACATATATTTGTCCTATTAATGGCTTATCGAAAATTCCAGGTGTTATGGTAATATTGATTGTGTGAAGTGAATAAATATTCGCTTCATTTGGTATCATAGCTAGTTTGTGATCTAGGCCTTTGGCCATATCGTGATTTTTAATCATAATCCTAGGGAGTCCGTAAATTTATGGTCTTTGACCAAGTAAAAGAATAAAATAAAGTTAGAAGAAAAACACTAAAAGGAGGAGGAAAAACAAACAAACAAAAGAAAAGAAAATTAAAAAAAGAAAAGAGAAAAGTAAAAATTAAAAAAAAGGTAAAAGTGAAACCACATGTGGTTTCTTAAAGTGGGTTTAGGTTTGAATATAAAAGTGCATAATAATAACTACCAATAAGCAAGTGAGATTTGAACTTAGGTGGGGAAGGTAACACTTATTCCTCCCAACCATCGAATCTACTCGCATTTTAAAAAACTATTGGAAAAAAAGAAGGAGATGTTGATTACATTTCAAAGAAAACTCAAGAATATGGATTTTAAGGTTGAAAAGAAGGAAAAATTTCATATCACTTTACAAAAAAATGTTGCAATATTATTTAGAATTAAAGGGACACTTGCAGGGAAGGAGATCACCATTTCTATTGCACCTGCTAAAAGAAATAATTATATTACTACTGAATTCGCTAACAATTTAGTGATTCCTCAGTCAAATATAAGGGAAGAGCTAGACTTTTGGGACATAAAAACAAATTGACATAAGTGGCTTACAACTGGATGTTGGATATTACATGGTCACATCAAAATTCATTGTTAGTTCCTTATGGAGCTTTGACGGTGACATAATTTTGGGCTTACCTTGGATAAAAACATTGGTGACTTTCATCTTAAATGCAGAAAATAAGTTTCTGACATTTTCCTATAATCAAAAGAGAATCACATTTCAAGATATTACTATGAAGTCAGATATAGAAGCTCCAACATCTGAAGAATTCAGGGATATATCAAATATGATTTCACAGGGTAATAAAAAGTCAGAACAAAAGAAGCAGAAAGAAGTTGAAAAAATTGTCGCTAGTAAGGATGAAGAAATTAATCGTTTGAAGAATCATAGTCAAGAATTGATCACACAGATTAAGAAATTAAAAAGGGAAAAAATATCACAAGAAGAAATCCAATAGGAATTACACCAAAAGGAAGTGGATCTCCAAAATGAATTCAATAAGAATCTATTACAAAAAATGAAGAAAATTCCCACTTAAAAAATTTGAATCAAGGGTTGACTGGACAAATAAAAAAATTAAAAATTGAGGAGTTAAAAAAATCCTTAGATTTATTATCAACTAGGAAATTGAGAGAATCACAAACAATTAAAGTTTCTACAAGGGTTCCACAAATGGCTCAAATTCCTTATCGTCACCCGAATCACAGAAGTCGATACAACTAACATCAAATTAAATAAGAAAATAAACATCGTTCTTCTTATAGACAAACCAACTACAACCTTGAAAATGAACAAAAACAACATCAACAACTTGTACGGAAGCCTAAGGTAAGAAGTTTTGTACGAGCATATGATCATCAAGCAATTCCAATGAAGGTAGATTTGGGATGGATCACTTCCCAAAAAATGCAATACATTAGTTCAACAATCTGAAGATTATACCAGCTAGTTTCATCAAGCATCTTAGTTCCAATCTCACAACATCATGAAAATTCGTTACGATCAAGAGAACAAAGTCATACAATAAACTATGCTTTGAGGACAAAGAAATTCTAAGGGAGAGGCAATGTAATGAAAAAAACATATAATAAATAAACGTTCAATACTAATAATTAAATAACAACACTTATGAAGAATTTAACANTTAATTAGGGTAATTAATTAATTACTCAAGAGGTGACTTGAAAAGTCACCCCCCTTACCACTTAGGGTATAAAATACCCGACACTAAATCTTGTAAAACTTCTTTTATTTATCCAATTATCAATATATATTTGTCCTATTAATGGCTTATCGAATATTCTAGGTGTTCTGGTAATATTGATTGTGTGAAGTGTATGAATATTCGCTTCAACTAGCTCCTTTTTGCCCTTTTATAGCCGTTGATTTTATTCTGGAGTCATCCCTAGCTATTGATCTATCTAGAAGTCTGAAATCGAGATTCCAATTTTTCATGACCAAAATCTTGTCTTTTCTGACTCCGACTTTCTGTCTCCGCCCTTTGCGGAAAGCATAAATTGGAAGCTGAAATTTTCAATTTTCATGAAGTTTAAATTCCAACTTTCCTTTTTCCAACTTTCTGCTTCCGCCCTTCCAAATTCTTCTGAGCTGTTGATTTATGCGGAATCTTTCTAAGCCGCAGATTTAAGCGGAAAAGGGAAATCGAATTTTCAATATTTCACGAAGTTCAAACCTTAACTTTCCGCTCCTGCATTTTCGCTTCCACTTTTCCACTTCCACGACCTGGATTTCCGTGACAATCTTTTTGCATCGTCGATCTATACGGGCGATTTTGGACTGTTGATTTGCGTATCGCGAAAGGAGGAAGACGGGACTCTAACTTTTCCAGACCAAAATTCAAACTTTTTGCCTCTGATTTTCCACCCTTCCGATTCTTTCAGAGCCGCTGATTTATGCGGAAGCATTCCAAACTGTCGAGCTGTGCGGAAGTTGGAAATAGAGATTCCAACCTTTTCTTGACTAAAACCTGCAATTGTCGCTTCCACTTTTTCCAATTCTTCCCTTCCTCTTCTACCTTTCGAAAAGCGTAAATCGAAATTCAGATAATCAATCTTTCATGAGGTTCAAACCTTAACTTTCCACTTCCTCCTTTTGTGGAAAGTGGAAATCAGAATTCGAATTGTCCAATTTTCACGAAGTACAAACCTTAATTTTCTGCCTCCTCCTTTTATTTTCCACCTTTCCAAGCCGTAGATTTGTGTGGAAACCTTCTGTACCATCCGATCTTGCAACTGCGGAAGGATGAAGTCAGGTTTCTAACTTGTCATGAGCAAAGTTTGACCTTTTTCGCTTCCTCTCTTCTTCTTCTTTCCGTACAGTTGATTTATGCGGACGCATCTTTATCTGTCAAATCTCGAATCACGAAAAACAGAAAATAGAACTCTAACTTTTTTACAAACAAAACTTGAGATTTTTTGCTTTCGGTTTTCCTTAACCATTGCTTTGTGTGGAAACCTTCTGGACCGTCGGGTCTGACACCGTGGAAGGAGGGAGGTGGAACTTTAAATTTTTTATCAACAAAAAATGAATTTTTCTATTCCGCTTTTCCACTCCTGGATTTCTCGAGCCGTTGATTTGCGCGAAATCCCTTCAGGCCGTTAATCTCGAACTCCGAAAAGTGGAAATCATAACTTTAACCTTTTCACGACCAAAATATTAATCTTTCCACTCCCACTTTTCTACTTCCTCATTTCTTGATCGTTGATCTTCTTCGGATTGAACCCTGGTCGCTGACCTTAAATCAAAATCGAAAGTTTCAAAAAAGGCTTGTTTCCAAAGCCGCACCTAAGGATTTCTTACCAAAAATACAACTCATGATTAGGAACATATTTTTGCTCAAGCTTACAGGAAAGTCTAGGTATGCAAGGAGGATTATCTGAGTTGGGAAAGAAGGGAAATAGTGCTTTCAAAATTAAAAATGTAAGGAGGGGCCCCAAAAGGAAAAAAAATTGGGGAAGTAGTTGCGGCAACAACAGGTCTCACCCAAGACATGCATAAGAAATAACATAGAGACCTAATTTAAGGATGTGCATGAGAGGATGGGTTCTTACTCATCAACATTCTATCCATTACTAACCAAGAAATTCAATTACTAACATAATAACATTCATCTTCTGGACTACTGGACATTCAATATTCATTGATTCATCAAGAAACTATGCAAGGAAAATTTGAGACAAAAACTATATTATATTGATCTTCAAAACCGTGTACACTTCATGGGTATAGATCTTGCTCAATAGCTTAATGCAATAAGCATACTGTCAATGGTACAAAAATGCATCACAAAAATACATCCTAACTTGATTGACTGATAGCCATAACAATTAAATGATTGAACCAAAAACCTAGAACCTACCCCTTTGAAAAATATGCCTTTATGTAGGTTGAGGTTCCAAAACTACAAACTGTTGATGGCACTCAATCTCAAAATGAATTCGACGTGCAAGCTCTAATTGAAATCACTACGCAACTTATTCTAACTCTCAAAAACTTGAGCAACACAGTTTTTAATTTTATGAATGATGTCTTGACTGACATTTTAGTCTGGGGAGCTGAGAGAAATTGACATGCCCAGATATCTAAAAGAAGTATAAACTTTAGTTCATGGGAACTGAAGGATCTATTTTATTGCATGCACAATGTGGTATTTAATATTCCAACAGTAACTCTAATATATGGTATTGTTGTCCTCTTCTCCAAATGTTTCAAGGAACCAGTCTAGGACTAGCTTGCATCTTCTCACAATTACTTTGGATTCCGTTTTATAGAAGGGGCATTGGATCAACAAACTGGGATTTTTTGATAGTTTTCATCCCTCTCATTAGTGAAATGCCGGAGAGGTTTCCATTTTATCTCTCCTTTTACATTTTTCAGTTGAAATATTTTGCCATGATAATAATGAGTAGAGGGGAGATGGGGAAACCTCGGCTTATGCCTCTATTGTATTTGAAGAAGCTAGTGGACACACCATTTAGGAGGATAGCGATTTAGGGTCCTCCAACACAAGCTTGGATATAGTTTATGAATTTTCCCTCAAAATCAACTTTTGTTAAATCATCCAACAAAAAGGAGTGTCTAACCCAATTGAATACATTAGCCATATCAATTTTGATTAACATATCTCTTTCCTTCTTGACTTTGTTATTGTGGATTGCTTCTTGAACCAAGATTATATTGGCGAGAATTTGTCTCTACTGCATGAATTCTCCTTGGTTGTATAATATTATTTGTGGTATAATTTTTCCGAGTCTGGTGGCCATTATTTTTGTCAAAATTCTATAGGATATGTTACACAAGGAAATGGGATGGAAGTGGGGAAAGGTAGTAGGGTTGACCGCTTTGCAAATAAGTACTAGAAAAGAGGATTTGATTCCACCTCCAAGCATAAGCTTCCTTTGTGTATGAATTAACATCTTTATGATATCATGTCTCAATATGATTTAAAAGGCCCGTTAGAAGAGTATTGAGAATACATTGTGGTCCATAGCCTCATCAAGGGATAAAATTCAGGTGGCTTCCACAACCTATTTTTATGTGATCTATGTTTAAAGAAAATTTTTTCCTCCTCTGTGATGTTGGATGGGATGTTCTCCAACATTTCTCCTCTTGCTTCATGTTCCCTAGGTCCCCTTTGGTATAAATATCATCACAATTATCCTTAGTTTCCTCTTTTATCTTTTGGTAGTCTTGGATAATGTTCCCATCATTGATTTTTATGTCTTTGGTATCGTTCCTATATTCTCTCACCTTAGCCTATATGTGGAAGGAGTTAAATTTCTATCCCCCGCCTGAAGCCAAAGGATGTGGGATTTATCCTCCACATTTATTCCTCTGTACTGGTTGCTTGTTGAAATTGATTGCATAGTTTTCTCTCCTTTTTTTGTAGTTGAGGGGTTATTTCTTCAAATTCCATTCTGGATTTTAAAGTACCCAAATCATATTGGATTTGGAGTTTATCTTGGTATGGGGGGATGAACTTGGACTTGTCCTAGGCCTTGATAACTAGTTTAGTCACTTTGATATTTTGCTACCAAACATAGGATGGAGAGCCGTATATGGGAGAGATCAAAGTCATATGATGGATAAAGTTGTTGGGTCTTGAAGATAGAGAGGGTTGAAGGAAAAGGGGATTGGCCCATAGATGATGGATACTTTTAGATTAAGGGATATTGGTTTTTGGTCAAAGAAAGTAGTTGGCATGATATTAGACTTGTTAGTCTTGTTGTTATGTTCCCTATCCCATGGCGCATATTGGTCCAATTATACTACCCCGAGAGAGGCTTAGCATCAATCAGATCCCATATTTCTATTATATTTTCCATATGTTCTCTATGGTAATTTTTATCATGATTCCTCCTCTCATTTCCTTATTGTTTATAATCACAATGAAGTTTCCTACCAAAATGCAATTTGTAACTACTTCAGACATAGAGAGGTCCTACAAAGAGGACCATCAATTTTTTTTATTTGCATGGCCATATAGATGTTAAAAACATTCTACTTTGTTCTTGAAGAGAGTTATAAAAATCCCTCCAGGATCCAGTGTTGCGTTTTCAGGTGAAACTTGAAGTTGAATTCTATGGTGTCCCATAGAGTGTAGAGGTCCCTTGAGGTGACTCTTGAATTTACCACTAGACCTTTGCATTTTTTCCAATGTATTTTCCTTGTGTTGATAGATTCAATTGTCTCAAGTTTGGTCTCCTAGAGAAGGAGGATCTTTAATTTCTCATAATGGATGAGGTTTTTCATAGATTGTTCTTTAATTTTGCTACCCATACGTTGACAGTTCTAGGAGACAATATTCATTATTTACAAGGTTGGGTTTTAGTACCACCTCTGTGTGTAGGTACTAAGGTTTTAGTGGGTTGATTTTTGTTTCAAATATCATTAATTAGTCCAATGTTGATTATAGGACCAAGTGTTTCTATGGATTTTCCATTTCCTCTCTTATTTCCTTCATTGATGCTATTCCAAATTTCTTTTGGGGCCTTTCTTCTTTTGACTCTCCTTCCATCATTTGTTCTTCATTTTTGTGCACTGTTTGCTTCCTTGTTTGTACCCCTTGTACTATAGTATGGGGTTTTCTGCTTCGTTAATCGATAGGTTTTTCTGCTTCCTCTTGTGTTACTAAGGCTATTTCACCTTCTTTCTCATGGATCTCATCAAGGGGATGGATTAGAGGGCCTGAGAGATAAAATGGATAAGGAAATCAAGGAGGGAAGGAATATCTACGAGGATTGATGGAGGGGAATCCAATTTCAAAAAAGGCCATAGGATTTTCTTAGTAAAGGATTTCGTACTGATTTTATGAGGTGGGCGGTTTCCGTGGATTTTGAAACTGGAATAGAGGAGGTAGAAACTTGAGAGGAGAGGTTAAATTGGGAGAGAATGGGGGTTTCTAGGATCATTGTTGAGGGTTAAGCAACTTAGGTATTTATAATATTGTTTCCTTCCATGGAAATCATTTTTTTATCTTCTTTTGTTGGAGTTGTTTGGTTATGGGTAGGCTTTTTTGGGCAATCTGTAGTGAAATGATCATATTCTTGACAAGAATTGCATTTAAAGGGTAGTTATGTATAGTCCAGTTTTTGTAGAAATATCCAACTATCCAGGGTCAGCCATATTGCCTCTAGAAACCCTTTCTCTAGATCAACCTCCACACATATTTTGTCACATGCAAACATTCTACATTTTGGATCAGATTGGTCTATGTACTTCCAACTTTATTACCAATATCCTTTATAGATTCATCACCCCAATAGTATAGTGGAAGGTACGTAAATCTAACCCAAACTCCAACAACTACTAGTGTATCAGAGTCTGTATCAAAATATAGAGTCCACTTGTTGAGATACATTCCCCTTTTACTGGAAAAGTATGGTTTGCTATAGAAAATGAGATCTCTATCATCTTTGGTTTCAAAGAGGAAAAGGTAGAATCCCCTTTCATGGAAGTAATGGGTCATTCAAACTTTGATGAGAACATGCTAGTTTCGTTGAATCCAAGCATCCATGGATCTATGGGATGGACATATACCAATAAAATATCTAATCAACACTCATTTCGTAAGTTCCAGAGCCATATGAGGTGATGAGTATCCTAGGATAACTACTTTAAATTATTTTAGAAAGCTTTTTGATGAATCAAGAGGTGGCTTGTGGTTTTTCTTGCCGATTGAATCCAAAATATTGTAGAAGGCTATTTTTTCAGCTCTAGGAGGGGGTTGACCCCCTCCATCATCTTAATCCATGGCCTTCACAGGAACACAGAACCTGAATCTAATTCAAGCACTAGGGTTCCCAAGTGGAAAGTTTGTATATTTGGAAATTTTATTATTGTACACTTGGAATTCACTTGTTTATATGTTTATATAGTTTCCTTAAAAGTTAAAATGAATCCAATTTATTGTTTAATAACTAGGATGCCAACAAATTTTTCTTTGTATTTAATGTGTAACCATCACATGTACTCAACCTTTTCCATATTTTCTTGGCCTTCACTAACATGAGAATAGGATAGTGGGTGACATTATGATATTATCATGAGAGTCAAGTTTGGGGATGTTGTAGTGTATGAAATTTGTTTTTTGCATTAAACATATTCAAATCTAATGTATATATATTATACATTTTTTCACCTTGAAATAATTATATACAAATCCTACTATAGGACAACCATAAGGGCACTTACACACTTTTGTAGTATAATGGAAAGTGTTGAAGCTTCTTCCTTTGAGTTACTTCCTATGGCTCAAATCGATTCCCCCCCCTAACCCAGTCTCAGGGCCTTAACTAATTCTTCTTCAAAATCTAGGAGGTCTCCTTTGTTCATTTCCTTGGCATTATGACTTAGTTGATCAATTTTGGGCACTTAATCCCCCACTTGGGTCCTTCACTGACATACTTAGGAATTGTTAGGAAATATTACACTCCAATTTATCGCTCAAAATGGCCATGAACCCACTTCATCTCCTCATATACATCTTTGGCAGTTGTACTTTTATCTTATCGGACAAATTTGGTCAACTATGATGTTTTTACCTTGATATTTGTTTTTCTTCGCTCATTGCAAAAAAATATGATCTTATCACAGCTAAGTGCAACATTCACACCAATTCTGAATTTTTCTTATGGTATAAAGGACTTAAAAAAAAATTTAATTGTAATTCTCCACATTTTGGCCTTCTAGTGAACTATGGGCACACTCCATGTTTGATTAGTACTCAATGCAATCCAACATCATGTTTTGGATCAACATCTTATTTCAGTTAGACTATTGATACACTTGACATATGGACACTAAATGTCTACATGTCAAGTGTATCAATAGTTTCACTATATATGCATTTTTCTAGGTAATTATCCCAAAGAAAACCCTCAGGCTCTTCGCTCATTCCAAGGATGGTACCCAAGGTAAACCCTAGATTCTTTTATGGGCCAATTCAACAAGGTGGCTCAAAGTTGTTACAATAATATACTTATTATGATATCAAATCACTTGGGTGGGGGATGATGGAACTCCATCCCACAACCATATACGCTAGACCCAATTTCTCAACATTATTACACACATAGGCACATAATCATTAAGGATAGATGCAATTAATTAGATTTCCTAGTTGGTTGGAATGGGTATGTTAAATCAAAGGAATTGATTTTCATTAAGCTTTGAAATGCATGAAAACTAAATACACAATTAACAAATAACAAGTGAACTCTCCCACCCCCCCTCCCTTACCCATTGCAAGTTGGATTTAATGACTATTACCCTTATAGGAGAGAGAATCCTTGGGAAGGGATTTTTGTCAACCCTAATTAAGAGGGTGGTTGGGAATATTTGTTTTAAGTGAGGTGTGTAATTAATGAGGAGTGAGAGGAATCTTAGGGGAAAATTCATGATATTTAGGACAAAGGGAAAGTGGATGCCTTTGTTTAGGGGTTGATTGATTTATGTGGAGTGGGGAATATTTTTAGAGAGAAAAATGAATATTGTTAAACTTTTACAACATATTGTTTGTTCAGTGAGATAGATATAGAGGGAACATATTTACTAAGAATTAGTTTATCACGATAATGAATATATCAAAGGACTAGGAAACCAAAGATATCATTTCCCATATTTGGCTGGGAGGTTGATCACATCTACCATTTATTTAGGCAATTGGAACTGACGAGCTTGGATTAGATCAAGCCATCAACAAGTTTACATCCTAATATTTTAGGTACTTTCCTAATTCAATTAATGTAATTAGCATAGTTGATAATTTTTCTGCATATTGAAAAACTGCCACAAGTACCATGGGAAAAACTAATGTGATGTCATCATGCTATGTATGTTCTTATTTAATAAATGTATGATAAGAAATAAAAAAAATAATCACATGCACTTTCAATGGTTAAATAAGTAACTCTCATGGGCATGACATATGCTATCATAATTGGATTGGCATCCTTGAACTTATATCAAATTCATTAGGAAAATTGGATGGGTTGCTCTCAAGTGTACTCCTTTGGGGTTGCAAGAATATTGAGAGGAATACATCACTAGAGACATGAGTTACCATGAGGTGTTAAACTTCATCAAACCCTTGCCCCATCCAACTTTGTTAGATAATTTCTAAGTAGTAGCATTCATTGATTAGGAGGTGATGCTCAATAATATCAAAGGAAATATATTAGTTAAGCTGAAAGCGTTTAAATATGTCCCATAAATGACTTGATGTGTTGATAATATGTTGTGTACAACACGTTCTAGTTTAAAAGATGAGAACTCAATGAAATGAGGTAACATGTATCAGAGTCAATGACTAAAAAGACTCTTGTGGCAATATTTGAAGTTGGGAAGCATTTCTTTAACCAATGAATATCATCCCTACTCTATCATAATTGATGATCCAATCATACTATAATTGTCTTTCACATAAAGTAGTTTGCAATGATCCAACTTGGGTAGTGGTTGCTTCATGTGTTACTATTGGTGACTTGCACATGTAGGCTTTCGATCTTCCTTGCATGAAATTTGTGCATTCTTGGAGAACCTATTCTCCTTTAGTCTTATTGGATAGATATGGTTTGGTTCCTCTCCTTTTCTTTGCCATCTTTTTCCAACTTTTCTTTTGATTTCTTCTTTACAATTTGCATATCTTTGTTCCTTCGTGTTGTTCCAAAACTACATCATCGACATTCCCATTTGAGCTTGTTTCTTACACAAGAGGTAAAAGAAATTGTAATAACTTAATCTTTGACGGTGAGTTTATAAGCTTGTCTACTTATGGAATTTTCATTTTGGTGAGCTCTCATTTTGCTTTTACAAATCTACAATATAACATTATAAAACTCCATTAATCATACAATAGTGGATGATAAATTTATGTGTGTGTTAATAGCACAATTCATCAAACAACAAACAATCTTAAGTTTTAAGAATGAGAAGAAGACAAGAAAGTTTGATGAATGATGTATATGTGTGAGGAATTGTTACAAGTATTTTCCAATGGATCCCTCTATAATACACATAGAAACCAGAGGCTTGGATATGCCATTTAAAAAAAAATGCTTCCCTTCATGTAGGTTCATTTAAACCATTTTCTAATTTTGCACATAAATATTATAAGGAGAAGAAAATTCCATTAATTCAATTCACATGAAATTTCAACTTATGAAATTGCGCACAATCTTAAGTTTAAAAAATGAGAAGATAAGAAAGTTTGATGAGTGATGTATATGTGCAAATGTGTGAGGATTCGGTATCAATGTTTGCATAATGGATCCCTAGTATAATACACATAGAAACCAAAGGATTTAGGATTCAATTTTTCACCCCCAAACCATGGTTCCCTTCATGTAGGTTCATTAAATCCATCTTCAAAATTTGCACATAAATATTATAAGTGGAAGAAAATGCCATTAATTCAATTCATATGAAATTTAAGGAATAGATAAGACATCCTTAAGGAAACTTTATTAGGTAATTGAATGAAGATTCTTCATGGAATATGCCTTAATTACATGAAATTTTGTGAGTATTTTTATTAAGGTAACTTTGGATTTACATTCCACCAATTATGTGTTTCAATGTTGAAAATTTCATAAGTATTTTGCTTAAATTTGTGGGTAATGGTACCTTGAAAAGAATGGGTTATGAGCCATCTAGGTTGTAGGGATGTTTTATGCTCTATGTTCATCCTTCACTTCTTGAAAGATATCACGAAATTAATACCACTCTTATAGTAGAATATTTGCTTCAACCTTGGATCTACAACTTTATGGCAAGAAAGTGATTCAAGCCCAAAAACCAAACTTTAAGAATCTTCTTCGACACCTTTATAAAATTTATTCAACAAGAAACATAAGCATGAGATCAAATAATCACATGAAAAGAAAAAGTAATGCATGGTTTAATCACATGAAAATAAAAAAACTAATGCATGGTTTACAAACTTTCACTAGTGGTTTTTAAATAAGAGTAACATTCTTCCATATGAGATTCACAAAGAATGGCAAGTGAGAGGAGATATTTATTTATAAGTAATTTAACCAACGAACCCCAAACTTGAAACTACTAAATACAAGAAAATGCAAGCAAAAGATTCGTGAACTAAACAAATGTTTGAAAATGAGAATGCTAGTAATCTCATGAAGAAATTTGTGTAAAAACCATAAAAGACAAGTTTGGAATCTCTTTGTTCCAACAATAGATACTATGACTTGATTTCTTCTTCCTTAAATAATGACAACAATCCAATACATAGTACTATTATTTTTTGACAATTTTTTTTTTCATTATGGTATAATGACAACAATCCAATACATAGTACTGTTATTTTTTGACAATTTTTTTTCTTCATTATCCAACAACCATAGTAATGAAAATTGATTCCGATAAGAAAATGATAACTCTATCCATCAAAGATGTCAACGTTCTCCTTCTAGCGATGAAAACACATTGTTAATGGCGTTTCTCATCTTGTTTTCACCCACTAAGATGTAGGTTTCTATTAAAATTATCAAAGGCTACCTTGACAACCACAAATTTGCAAGTTATTTTTCAAAATGGCATGCTATTTCTCACAAACTCTAGGATGGATATAGAGATATGTTTTTCTTGTTGTAATGACCCTCAACGAGTTCATGCTTACAAAACAAATTGGAGAATGGAGACAACAACAAACAAATGAAGAAGAGAACACTACACTATAGAAAACGAGATAATGAGGAAGAAATAGTAACGATCAACAATAAACGACTCTAACATTTCATCTCTTAGGAGTCACATTTAGCTAGGAACCTAATTGCCAATTCCAATCACTAAGTTTGATTGTCAATAGTTTAATGTCTAAGTTCCAAAGTTAAGGTCAATGATTTTCCCAAGAAAAATAAACCATTAAGTTCTCGAGTTAGGGTTAGAGATGCTAATCACTAACTATAGAAGACATGTTACAACTTGTTTTAATCATATACTTTATAGCATATTAACATTAAAAGCATAGTAGCATAATTAGGATGTATTGACCTTTCATGTACAGTCAATAATAAGTGTAATGTAATGTATATAAGTTAATTTTGAAAACTGATTTTAAAAACCAAATTTTAATTATTCAATCACTATAAAACAAACACCATTCAATTTCATAATTGGTAATTCAATTCAACCATTCATTAATGAATTAGATATGTAATTGTAAATACTTAATTACTTTCTTCTTAAAATAATTAAAGGTTTTCTATCTCACATTCATTACATTATATTTTTGTTTTTAAGAATAATTTTGGTTGCAAATAATATGTCTAAAAAGAAATGAATAAAATTTTTAAGTTTAATATTTAATGATTGATATTTAATATTTGATTAAAAATATTAAAAATATTTAATTTCATATAGATATTCATATGTATTGGTGTATATTTAATTAAAAACATTATATATAAGAAGTCTATTTCTTTATTTTTTCGTACTATATTTTTTCATTATATATTTTTTCCATACCACATCGCATTCATATCCATATTTATACTAAATTATACTATTATAATTAAAAATATATAAATTTCATACATTACCATTAAGCTCTGTTTAAATGATATTTTGATACCACTAGTACTTGAATAAGGAGTAAACTACTTAACCGACCATTTGCACCGCAAGGAAATAGGTCAATCTCTTGAATAATTGATTTAGGATGAAACATTGATCGTAACTTCCCATTAAAGAGTCTTGAACATTATGCCATCCTTGATGCTTTAAGAGTTTGGGTGTTCTCCAACTATCGTTTATTTTGTCTTTTTAATAATTCTGATGATGAGATGCATAAAAGCTATGTTCCAACCTATCATTCATTATTTAAAAAACAGGTTCATCACTTCACGTGGCTTAAATAAGTTTTGTAAGGTCAGATACTCTTTAACCTTTTGGTTATGTGAGTTATAATTTCACAAGATTAACTCACATGGTTTAAATGAGTTTTGTCGGGTGAAGTAAAAAATATAACTTTTATCTATGTTTTGTTACGTAAGATTACGAGGTTAGTTTCCAAAGTATAAAAAGTTAATTATTTAATGTTTATTGTATGGAACACAAGTTATAATAATATTTATCATGAATTTAATATGTTAATAAAATTAAATAGATATTTATTTTAAGCATTTAAAATTATACAAATAATAAGAAATACTGATAAATAAGAAATTGATATTTAAAAATTTATATTAATATAATTAAATAAATATTTATTTTGAAAATTTAAAATTATACAAATAAGGATGGATGAGAAGTTAGATATTTAAAATTTATCAATGGTATTCTATTTGAATGTTTTAAAGAATAATAATATAAAAAATGAACTTCAAAATCTGGGTTGTTTATTTGTAATTTATTGCTTTAAATTGAAGTATTTTATGTAAATAAAATAAAATTGAGTTTTAATAGACATGCAATTTGCTAGGTTGTTTATTTGTAATTTATATTTTGTGTTAATAAAATAAATTTGAGTTTAATAGAGATGGAATTTATATAGGTTTAACTTTTAATAGCTATAAAAAGACATTTTTTAATAATGTTAGGGAGAATGAGATTTTAATGTATGTTTTTTAAGATTTTCACAATTTTCACAAATATCTTTAATATATAAAAAAAATTATCTTCTTGCCATCCTTGTTATCATCATTGTTTTTGTTATATCTATTATTTTTAAACCTATTCTTAAGATAAATATCTATTTATCTTTTCAAAATTTCAACATTGAGATCATCAAAATAAAATTCTCAATTTTTATCTTTTTTACATTAAATTTAACATAATGTATTTAAGTTAATGTTATTATATAATATATTAAACTTTTATTTTGGTCGTCTAGTAAGATATAAAATTGTATATGATTAGCTAAGAATTTATTTTTCTTGGAAAAAAAATATGTAACAACGTAAAACACAAAGGTAGAAGTATTTAATAGAAGTGATAATCTACTCTTTTATAGAACACCAACAATTTATTTTTTGAATAATGTGATTTTCCTTAATTAAAGATGATGAATTAACTGGATAACACCAAATGATGATATCTTCATTATCAATTTTGCAATTCAACTGTAATAAAGAATTTCAATTCCAAAAAAAATCTATATTAAATTCTGACTTATCTTCATAGAAACTTATCTTCATAGAAAAAACTATATCAAATTCCGAAATTGATTTTTGCCGCATTTTTTCTCGATTAGAGAAAACCCTATTGTAATTTCAAATTGATTTTTGCCGCATTGGTCCTCGATGAGATAAACTCTCTTGTAATTTCAAATTGATTTTTGCGGATTAGTTTTATAGTCTCCAAAAAAGATGAAGAAAAAATATACGAATTTCAAAGATGTCAAAAATATTTAATATTTCATTCATTTTCAAAATAAGTGGGCCCAACCTATCAACTTTATGTGTTTGTTTGTTTTGATTAGACAATGACAAAAAGTCCTGCTCATATCTAGTTTATCGCTTTTAACATTAAAAAAAAGCCCTGTTCACACCAAAATAAGGTATCATATTCAAAATTTTACTTTTCTCGGGATATTTATTATTTAATAAAACAGATCTAATTACAACGCCTTTATAATATAAATAAATGGAAACATTATTATATTATTGTATAAAGTGATCTAGATTGAAGCAGTTACTCGATGTCACCAAATGTTAAGTACTAAAATCTATGTTGACTTGTAAATGTTAACACTTTTCATCGAAAAAATTGCACGTAGTTTTTTTCTCGGTGGGAGACCATGTAATGGGAGAAATAAATCGGGTAGTATAAAAATGTGATGATTTTGAAAGAAATATATTTATTTATTTATTTATAATTTTAAAAATAGTTTGAGTTTTTAAAATTTAAATTAGAGTTGTTAAATTTTGGAATTTATGATGTTTTAGACGTTTTTGAAGATATTGAATACATTTTTATTATCAAAATTATTATTAAAACATTTTAAAATTTTAATTTTACCTAAACAAAACTAAATTCTAACCAAAATAACCATCCAATCTAAATACTCTAATTAGACTATTTTTAATTAAATATTTTTAACTAACAAAATAGCAACGATACAAAATTACGAATTTTTAGACTACTTCTAATTAAATATTTTAACTAACAAAATAGCGACGAGACAAAGTTGAGTGTAATCCGTAATGGAGAATTTCATATTAACGACATCCTGTCTACCCATGTTAGTCACATGGAGACATCATCATCAAGATTAATGGACAAAGCTATAAGCTATAGCCAACGCAAAGCCTTCTATAGATTGGACAATCTCAATAAATAATTAGTTGACATGTACAAGTTGCAATAGTTTATATATGTGTGTTTTTATTATTTATATTTTGTATTCATAAACTTAAAATATGTTAAATATTTATCTAGCATATATGTAACCTTTTTTAAATCATCCTATGTTTCTATTATCATTGTTTTCATATGACAAGCATTGTTTATTATTATTTCAAATCAATTATGTGTTTATTTTCATCTTGTCGTATTTTTATACGACAGGTTCAAATCTAGAGGGGTAGTGTATGTACACCTTTGTAGACTTTAGTAGTCAAATCAATGTGCAGAGGAGGGTCCCTTGTTCCACAAACAAGGGGGTGTCATACACCAAATTGGTGTCTTGCTTGGCGGTGATCTTAAAATTAGATTATTATTATTATTATGACACACATTTTTTTAATACTAAATCTTTATTAAAACCGTTTGATAGATAGAAATGTCCACCTTTTTTATCATACATTTTTTTTTAATTGTTTTCTTAATGATATTTTATCACTTGCAAGCTTCCTAAAATTAAAGTGTATGTCTTACTTAATATTTACTTTGATGTTAGTATAATTATCGAAAAGTTCAGCGAAGATTTTTTTTTAAATATGAAAGTTTATTATGGGTACAAGTCTTTATCGAAAAGTTCAACAAAGTTTTTTAAATATGAGTTTATTTTGGGTACAAGTCTTTATGTTGATATGATACCATCTTTCCTCATTTGAATACTAACATCGATGGTTGTCGCGACAACTCATTATTTTTTTAATCACAATTCTTAAGTAGAAAGTGATAATATTGTGATTCAGGATTCATTTCATGTTAACATGATTTATTCTTCCATACAGATATGCCATGTGGGAATAGTGGGCAATGCATGGATAATAACTCATAGCCAAAGAAGGCTCCACAAGGTATGGCATTGGTATTATCAATTAAGTTAGTACTTAAGTGATGGAGGATGTTACAATAGAAACTTATGACATGTTAGAATTGGAGTGATGGAAGATGTTATCACATCAACAAAAAAGATTGTAACTTGAACCTAGTTTCAAGATCAATACATTTTTTTGTGTGGTAACTGTTAGGTTATTTATATGTATAAATCCTTGACATTAAATCATCAATTAAGGAGTGTAAACTTTGAGATGCAATCACAAGTAATACATGATTAAACCCTATCATAACAATGGAGAGATACTGGGAAACTAATTCAAATCTGGAAGGTCTTATAGTTGTGGTTCAAGTCTTGTAGGTTTACAATTTTTTCATAAGATTCTCAAGGTTGGCAATACTAAGATCCCTGGTACACACCACACTCGACCGACCACACAAAATCTCGAATAAAGTGCATGAAAATTAAAGGCATAATCAATCACTCAAACACAAAGAAACGAAGGATTGATCAACCATTCACTATGGGCTTCGATTACATTCAAATAGCTCACACTACAATATTTCGTCGAGCAAATCAAGTTTTCTTTTAGTCAACATATATAATTGGTCCAATGGTCTTTGGTTCTAACCAATTTCATCTTTGTCATCATATCAAATTGGAAACAAAATAAACATAAATAATTAGAATACATGAACAACAACACACACCCTAGTTGGTGGATCCTTCCCAACTTTGGATAACATGGCTGCAGAAACTCACAATCTCACACAGTGAATAGTACAACATGTTCCAGAATCTCAACTTGATATTAATGCATCATACAATTACAATCTCAAATTTGCTACAATAATACTTCGTTTATGAACAATTACAATATCAAAGATATATCATTCCCCTCCTCACTATATCACTTTACACTTGATTACATACATGTATGGGTATATATAGGATCAAATTGGCCAAGTAGAGAACCCATTGAATAGACAACCCATCCTCCTCAAATAGATGAATTGTTTCCTTATTCATAGAACATAGTATAATAATAGAAAGCATAGATTACAAAATATAACAATGAGATAATACAATGCAATCATGAAGAGATCGATCTTGGAAAAAAAAAGATGAATAGAAAGGACAAGATTCCAATAGCATAAATTATATGAGAATTCTTCCCATCCTTGGCTAGGCTCTCCATTTGGCACATGGTTTTGACTAGGATTAAAGAAAACCAACTGCAACACGTAAACTAGGAATTTCACTTTTAGAAAAATGGCCATATCTCCCAAATCGTGCATCTCTTGAAAAACCTGCTCATTAATAAGCTGAATGTCCTTATTATGCACAAAACTGATGTCCTAGATATTTGATATCTTCTTCATATGCTCACAAATCGCACTGCAAGATCATCTCTTCTAATATGTCATGTGTTTGACTAAAAAATTTGACCACGACCTAGAGGCTCACATGTGTGACCTAGTGACAATGTCAGGAACACATCACCATCTTGAGCCTTCAAGTTACAAAACTTATATGGAAAAATATTGTTTGGACAAGTGGAAGTATGAGAAGCAATGGTGGCAGTAATAGGAAGTGAACTGTGGAGACAAGAAGTCTTTAGATTTGGAAGGATTTGAACTAGAAGTGTCTTAACAAGCTTGTTACGAACGTTACCTTCATAAGTATGGTAGATATGATAATAGACATAGGAATCTGGTGTAGGAATATGAAATATTGATAAAAAAGGAGGTTCACTGATGATACAAAGGATGCCAAAATAACAACCTGACATCTTCTCCACACATGAGAGTGGGAATTTCCTCATGCTAAATGAAGTAAGAAACTGATAACTTTGGAAGATTCGACAAAATTGCACAACCGAATTGTCTTAATGATACATCATTTCTAACAACATGTTTCCATTTCTGGAAACGCTTTCTTCATCTACTTGGATAAAGGTCCCCTTGATCTTTATTTTATAGTAATGACAAGGAACCCCTGGAAAGTGTATCTAATGGTTTGAAACATACCAATAGTAGTCTTCAAACTACCACTAATTCTCTTCTATATCAAGAGTAGAACTTGATGGGAATATTGTACATGAAATCACGATTCACAAAATGTGGAATGTGACCTTTTGACCACAATCTAGCTGAGCGACATACAAGGACAAAATGTTGTCACCAAACTGACAGGCCCATTAAAGTTGACCTGGAACCCATGATTTTATTGTGTACATTTCATGGAGGAAAGAAGAGGAATGTCCCCTCACATCCAATCATACTCAGTCATGTAGATCATCCCCTGACTTATTTGCTATTCTAGGCACTATACATGTCAAGCCATACTCAAAATTACCTAAGAAAACTTCCATACAAACTCAACTATTTCTATGAAATTATTCTTTCTCATAACCTACTTGACTGCTTAAATGTAATGTCCCCAAATATTTAAATTTATCCCTTGGTTAAAATAAGTTAATGAGGCCAAAAGTTATTTGGAAATTTATTAATGTTAGTGGCCTAAATCATGAATTAGTAATGTATGAGGCCAAATATAATTATTAATGCATTATTAAATTAATTTGGTTAAGGAGGGCATGTAGGAGGCTGATTGGTACTTTTATGAGTTGTATCCCTCAAGAAATCATGAAAGAAAGTTGCTTAAAGCAGTAAGAGCAACCAAAAAGCAGAAAAATCGAGAAAAGCAGTTGCTAATCAAAGAAGGAATATTTTTGCAAATAAGGCTCAATAAGGATTAGTAACAACAAGAAAGAACGAAGGAAACTTAGTAAAATATATGAGAGCCAAAATTAGATAGTGAGGATGAAATTGATGAGGAAAGTGGGTCCAAATGAAAAAGTATCTTGCCAAAGAAGTCTCCAACTCATTCCTAATTTGAATTCCAAGAAAGCAAGGACAACTACACAAAGTAGCAACTTCCAATTAGGCTAATGAGGGTGCATTGGATGAGGATAGGTTCAATGAATCTTGTCCAAGAATCCAATTGAGTTATAAAAGGAGGGCACACCACATTGATATCTTTTGACATTTTATGTTTTGAATTGAGAGCTCTAAGCCTCTTTGACTTGGGAGATTTCCCCCTAGTCTTAATCAGGAGATGTGCCCCTGCTTCTCTTTTAGTGTGATGTGAGGTTGATGGAATTCATCCATTTACATTGGTTTAATTGCACATTTTGAAGCTGGTTCTATTCTAATTCGAGTCCCAAACAAATCATTGAAGAGCCACTAATTCGAATTCCAAGTGTTTCCAGTCTTTTCCCCATGTTGAGAGTTTTTGTGCCGAAGGATGTCATTCTTGAGGTTCATGTGACATGCATTTCAGAGTTCAATGATTGTAACTGATGTAATTTTGAACTTCTGAAGTTAGTTATGTAATTTAAGAAAGAACAGTTTTGAGTTTCTTATGAATCTTCTGCCCCTAGTATAGATTTTAATGTAAAATTGTTAGTTTTCAGTGTTGCTTGGATTAACCAACTTATGCCATTCAAATTTGATTCCTTTCAATTTATGATGTTAGTTATAATTTTAATGAACATAATCCATGTCTGAAATTGAGAATTTGTAACCTTTATACATTGTTTGGGAAGCCCTGAATCAAAGGTAGTTGTGTAGTCCCAAGGTGTCAATTTGCTTTTGTGTTCTCTAAAGCTTGTCAAACCATTTGTAAAACTGTTGATTCAAACCCAAGCTTATATATGGCATTAAATAGTATTTCTACAAGCATTCACAAGTTGAAATCCCCCACCCTTGGTTTTCGAGAAGTACACAACTAAATATCTAGTTTTCATATATTGGGGTTCCCGGGAGCCTTGGAGTAGACTTCATTCTTGCTGATGTTCGAAACATAAATGGTACCAGTACATTGTACAAAGGATTTTGAAACTAGAATATCCCTCCTACCTTTCACATTTTTGGAATTGCTCTCTTGATCCCTTGTTAATTAAGTGATCAATTAAACCCTTTATTTTCATTGTTTTGGTTCAAAATTTTCAAAGCGTGAATTAATGTCCAATCAATTATGAATGGTACATTATAGTTGTATCAAAGCATGGTCCTCTACTCTTGTCACTAGTACAAAATGAGAAATTAATGACTAAAATCATGCTATAAATGACTATTTTTGAGTCGGCGACTAATAGTAGCTAATTTCCATTATCTTATAGCTAGTCATATTTCACTTAGTCATTAACAGCTTGACTTATTAGTTATTGATTTAGTCATTGATATTCAATAATTTAGTCAATGATTTAGTCATTGATTTAGTCACGGATTTAGTCATAGATTTAGTCACTGATTGCAACAATTAATGACCAGATATACGACTAAATAAACTACTAGATGATAACATATTAATGACTAAGATAAATACGACTAAGATACAAAAAATTAGCTACTAATAGTCGTATATATGCGAATTTAGTCGTTTTTATAGTTACAAATTTATGATAGGGCACAGAGGAATCGAACCACCAACCTCCTGCCTATAATTAGGCGGCACTCTACCATTGAGCTAGCACCCTTTAAGAAGTTGTTATTGCTTTAAAATGATGATATTCAAACAAATTTATGATAGATAGAAATCTACAAACTACATAATTATTACTATTACAACTTACCAGTAACTAGTATTTATGATAAACTAATTCCTAAGAGCTATGCACAATTTTCCCTATCTGGCATATCCATTCATGTTACCAGAGAGAAAGGAATACCTTTGTGATGGATGTGATACCAATTAAGTCAACCAATTTACGGAATATATCTTGGCGTGTCTAAATATATGAGAAAAATATCATTATATGAAATCAAGCAAAGTAAAAGTCAAATAAGATAAGCAAATTTGATCTTTCAATTCATCTACAGTGACTACTCACTTTCAATTCATAATGTTCATTAGAAGAAAACATACTAGGGACTTCATATTTGTACATTGCAAAGCCATGTATCAAATTCATACCTTCCCATCCTTTAGCAAGGAATCACACCCTGAATGTTTCTTCAAAATAAGCTGATTTTCATACTGGGAAGGAGTTCATGCTCTACTTTCTACACATAAATATCCAAAAATACAACCAAAAAATGAAGGGAGGAAGATTGAACTAAAACAGTCAAAACAATTTTGGTGTTCTGTGACATGAGTGATTGAATTTTAAATAAAAAATGAGAAAATTGTTTGACAACAAGTTATGCACTCACAAGAACTCTTACAAATGGAATCTTATCCCTATTAACTTATCACTCAACAAGTTATGCACTCACAAAAACTCTTACAAATGGAATCTTATCCCTATTAACTATCTCAACAAGATAGTTTGGGTGTTCTCCAACTATCGTTTATTTTGTCTTTTTAATAATTCTGATTATGAGATGCATAAAAGCTATGCTCCAACCTATCATTCATTATTTAAAAAACAGGTTTGTTAATAAAATTAAATAGATATTTATTTTAAGCATTTAAAATTATACAAATAATAAGAAATACTCCTAAATAAGAAATTGATATTTAAAAATTTATATTAATATAATTAAATAAATATTTATTTTGAAAATTTAAAATTATACAAATGAGGATGGATGAGAAGTTAGATATTTAATAGACATGTAATTTGCTAGGTTGTTTATTTGTAATTTATATTTTGTGTTAATAAAATAAATTTGAGTTTAATAGAGATGGAATTTATATAGGTTTAACTTTTAATAGCCATAAAAAGACGTTTTTTAATAATGTTAAGGAGAATGAAATTTTAATGTATGTTTTTTAAAATTTTCACAAATATCTTTGATATAAAAAAATATTTATCTTCTTGCCATTCGTGTTATCATCATTGTTTTTGTTATATCTATTCTTTTTAAACCTATTCTCAAGATAAATAAATCTTTATCTATTTATCTTTTTATACCTGCCTCCGGCTGGTATATTGCAATCGTTCGATTTCAACTTGCGTTGACTTTCGGTATTACTTGGTGTTTTTTGACGCTGCTTTAAAAAATCAAACCTGTTTTCCAAAGTTTGACGTAGGCGTTTGCAAAATATTTGTTTTAATTTTGTTAAAAATCTATTTTTCTAAACAGCTGATTGGTTGATAGGGGATGATGTCAGCCTTGGAGTTTGGTATCTGGTTTT